>NEWO01001175.1:16544-38368 GCA_003013225.1 Phalaenopsis aphrodite
AAAGGCAGAGGTAGACCTAGGAAGACTTGGGCTTATTGTATTAAAAATGATCTTAATTTATTAGAACTAAATGAAAATATGACACTAAATAGGACTCAATGGAGAAAAAGGATTCATGTGGCCGACCCCACGTAGTGGTATTAAGGCGTTGTTGTTGTTGTTGTTGTTGTTGTACTCTTAAAAATTGTGATGGTATCTTCACTGAATCTTCATTTATTTTGCAAACTGTCCACTTGTGAGGTTAAAATCTGTTGAGAAGCATAATGATCTAGGAGGGTTATGATTTAACTCAACTAGCGGATACCACACTTCATTTTAGGCAGAGCCATTGCAATCACCTAAGGGGGAGTGCCAATAAATTGGGAGATAAGTTTTGATGGGCGTAGAATTGGTTAGATCTAGAGTGACATGCTAGATTCTTATCAGTTTGGCTTAAGGTTTAATACCCTGATGCTGAAATTCGATCATTATGATGGCATGAGATAAGGGCATCTAGAGCTGAGAGGGTATATAACACTGATTTGGAGTCTAGATGTTAAAGAATCAACCTTAAGTTAGCTAATGTTCTATGCAAGCACCGCGAGGGGGTAAGGAACAATGTATGCTTCTACTTGTCACAATACCTCAATTTTGTCTTAAATCATTTGAATCCTACATAAGCTAAAATCTCTTTGCAAGAGGAAGGGTTTTTCCATAATATCCAAACTTGTTATATTTTATTAAGTTGTTACTTTCTTTTTAAGCTCTTTTAGTAGTGATTATTGGTAAGTAAATCATTTCAAATCTTTTATTTTTAATTTGTAATTTAAATTAAATTTCTATAAGTTTATTTTAAGAGTTACTATATTTCTCATGGGATCGATATTGGGGTTTTTAAAGAAAATCCTATATTACTTGAAACGATACATATACTTGCATAGTATCCATAGTATGAAAATCTATTATATAATTTGTAAATCATTGCAAGTGTTCACACTAGGTGGTAGATATAAATTGAGACATATTTTTTGGCATAATTAAGGAGATTAAAAATACGTGTAAGTGCGGGTTGGGGCAATGGTCTTGATGGTTGTCTGCTCAGTGGGGTTGCCTCAGTCAGATATGATTGGTCGGCATAGCCAGTCAGTTGATCTTGTCTAGTTTTTGTTTGTTAATCCCTGATGAAGAACTCTCATCAACAGGGTGATGCTAGGCTGTTGGGCAAATGGTGAATCACCATAGCCAACCCCTTAATGAAAAGATCCTAATGGATGATTTTAGACTTCTTGTTGCCCTGCAGTCCCTCCTTTGGAGCCTTAGAGATGTATGTTGGATTGTTGGTGATATTGAGGAATTAGATCTTTCTCGATTGGATTTGTTGACATATAGTTTATCACGTTGGGTCGACTTTCTTGTAGTGATAGCCCTAGAAGCATAGTATCTTGTTTCTGACCAAATGACTTGGATTTGGTTGTCTTTATGAGACAATCAGCTTTGGCCTTGCTAGCCTTGGTTCTAATAATTGCTTCAAATCAGATCAGTGGACACCCTGGTCTTGTGGTAGTGCATCCTCCTTTAACGTGCTTTCTTCATCTTGGGTCTTTGGATCTCCTCGAGATCAGTTATGCCATATTTTTTATGTTCGCATTTAAAATTGCTTGAAAATGGTTTTGATTAGCATTTTCTAAGGAAATCAAATCTGTTCCTGGCATAATTCAGATCAATTATGATCAATTATAAATTTTATATTTGAATTTACTTATGAATATTTGATTAATATATAAACTTTTAAAACTCACAAAAATGTGTCCCGAAAATATTGCCATCGCATCTCAAATGATGCATCGAAGTATAGAACCCATTAAGTTGTTTATAGTTAACACATAAAAATAAATAAATTATTGTTTATTTTTTATTTTCAATCAATTTTATCGAGTAATATTATAATCACTAAATGTTAGCTTTCATTAAACTCGTTTTTTTCTCTTGCCCACAAATTTTATGAGCTAAAAATTGAAAGAAATTCTAAGGCCTCTTTGCCTAGTTGTAAGAATCAAAAGCCTAGTAGTTCACCTTGTTTTCTCTAATACTTTCTCACCGGAATTATTATTTTTTTTAAGAAATCATTCTTATGAGATTAACAATTATATCAGCAACTAAGATCCATTTTCTTACACTCAAAATCCTTTCCTACATATTAATGAGATTATATTTATATTATCATGTAATTTTCTTAAAAAATTTATGAGTCATTATTTTCTTTGTAGATCTATTTTAGTAAGCTTAAATTTTTTTAATTGTAATAAAATATTTATTTTCAAATAATATTGCGTCTCATATGAAATATCATAAATTCATCATGCAATTGCAAGTATTTTTTGGCTGCGAGAATTAAATACAAGTTTCAAAATCTTCTTACTTTGTTAGTACTTAATATTATAAAATATCAAGCTATGAAATTATTCAAGTTAAATTGTATTTATTCTTTACCCAAACCCATGGCTTAATGCAGATCTCCTAATATACTTTTGCATTGATAGAAATAATCCATGTAGGAGAGTCTATAAACTATTTTGGAGAGATCTCTCCACTTGAGAGAAATGGGGCAAGGCAAAATCGGCAAAATCCACATTAATGGTTTTTTAATTCCAGAATTAATTAGCATGAAAGTAGAGCAACTTAATACCTAAGTTACACTAAATATTATATCCTCTGCCTCAATTTACATATCTACTTACATTCTACAAAAATATTTATATTATTAGATACATTAAACTATGTGCAAGCCAATATTTGAGCAACTCGTTTTATTCTGTATTAATTTTCAAATCATAGTAATCTTAAAAAAATGTGAAATACTCAAGCCATCCCATAAGAATATATTTTTAACATGATCTCATCATCTCTTTAAATAAAAATATCTTTGTATATACTATAAAAAGGTGTGATCCCAAGGTATCTTCCAACTCGCCTCATAACGGCATCTTAATAAGGATTCCGGGAGATTCTCAAAACAATTATGCTGAAAAACCGAACACAGCCATTGATGCCCACTGAACAGGTTATTTAAAGGAGAACCGCACTGATTTGGCCTGAACAACACCGTTGTGAACCTCAGAAATAGGCTGCTCGCCAAAGAATGATGCAGAAATGCTGTGTGATCTACTGCGAACTCTAAGGACATCAGTCTGTGAGCGATTCCTGATTCTGTCCTTGTTTCTATGATTTCTATCTGAATGAGAATGGCAGCGCCTTAGCTTTTGAAAGGTTTCATTATTTCTCATGTTCTTTACTGAACTGGTTTCAGTCGGTGTGGTGCATGTTAACCTATTAGAACCAGTTCTGGAGTCCTCATCGTCGTCAGATGAATAGCCATCCTTCATGGCCAAGTCGTCGTACTCTTCATCTGATTTGGTTGATTCCTCGTCTACAGAACCCTCCATCTGATGAGTACAACACTAGTTTTAGTTTTACAGTAAAAGCAATAAATAATAGGAAGATTTACATGCATACCATATCATGCTTTTGCATTTACATATCTAACACCTAAGCTTCAATTTTTACATGCAATCCATTTTCCCTATGCATAAAAATGTGTATTTCACTTCTTTTTAAAAGTTAAAATGATGGTATTTTTTATATGTATAAAAGATTTGAGTGGTATAAATGTAACTAAAGTTTAGGTGTTAGATAGGTAAGTACATACGAATTGAGTGGTATGTATGCAAATGCTCCTAAACAATAAAAAAGCAAGTTTATATGGTATGAGTGCATGGGATAAAGCCAGCATTCTTCATTTTTTTTAAAAAAAAAAATTTGATCTACAGCTTCATGAAATATTGGGGGTGAGAAAGCGTGGCTAAACTGATTTGGATCAAACCTTGTTCACCAATAGGCTGCTAAAATAATCCGTTCTACAGCAAATATAAAACGGTTTTAAATTTGTTGGTGTGCTCAAGTATGATGAAATAATATAATTGACTTGTTTTCCTCTTTAAAGTTGCGGAGTTACAAAGCAATGAAACTGGACATATAATAATAACTGCACCGACAAATAGCTGTTCAGTAATATATGCCATTGCATGTGCAGCACAAGCAATACTTCTCCATAATGTCTTTGGTCAAGTTAAATATTTGCTCAACGGTTTGTGGGGAAACGTCTTGAGAAAAAAGAACTTAAAGGGTTCTAATTCCCAAACTTTCAGAAAAAAAAGATTTTTAACCATATTAAATGATTCCACAGCAAAAAACAGCTGCAACATAACCAGTTCATGAAGTGCATAAGCAACAACAAACGTTATAGATTTCTTACCTCCTCATGTATTTCCACCTCGGTGTCACTTCGGTCATCTTCACTATCAGGAGCCGGTGGTTCAATAGCTTCATCTTCACTTCCAGACACGGATATTTCTTCCATAGGCTGGCACAAACAAATTCAATCAGAAGTTGCCAACATAGGAGATTATGGTAAGTCGGGTCGTTCATAATCCAGAATTTGAAAAAATGCAGTATTTTCAAAAAGAAACTAATATTTCCACCTTCCTTTTTTTTTCGACTTGTATCTTGTTGCTTTAATAATATAAACTTGCAACAAAAAGAATCATAATAGTTGAAACACAAAAAGAAGATGCAGATTCTCATCATCCTGAAGGAGTATGATCGTTATTGCAGCAATGGAAGAGGTGAAAGTAGCATTCCAACGCAATACAACATAGAATAGGCATTTAAAAATCTCTGTTTTGTGCAAAATTGGTAAATCTCTAACCAGATTGCTCCCACAAGAAAAGTGGCTATTGTCGTGACCCGGCCTGGGTTTTGACTTAACTAAGGCGGGACAATTAGATGGTGTGAATTAAATTTTCTATATTCGTCTACAATTTAACAGATGAATAAATCAATATAAATTAAATTAAAGCAGTATAAACAAAAACTACCTGGTTGATGATTGTCCGTGTTTTCTATAAACGGTTTCTCATCTATCCCTTATCTTTTAACAATCTAATTAAACCTGAAAAGTTAATTAAAACAACTATGAGCTAAATAAGCTAGTGAATACTTTTACTTCTAAATGTGAGGCACATACAAGTGAATACTTATACTTTTAAGCTAGTGAATACTTATACTAAATAAGCTAGTGAATACTTATACTTTTAAGCTAGTAAATAATAATATGTAAGACAAGTTAAACTTTTTTTATAAATCAATATAAACATTTGACAAGCTATTTAAATGAGTCTATATTATTATTATTTCAATATCATTTTATATATACACAACCATCATGGGAGGCACCGTCTAAAAATTGTGTCAATTAAGACATCAAAATCAATATCCTTTTTTATTTATGTGCACGGGAAGATTGATATTCACTCACTAGCAACATCAAGTGGTGTTCCATCATAGTCCGTCATGCATATACAAGTAGTCATCTTAAACATATGTATTCATCACATTCAATTCGAAATACTATATAAAGTATATACTAAAGGCATGAGGAAGTAACTACAACGTCCATAACAAAATAACCAATAAAAAAAATAATATCTCAATCAAAATAAAACACACACAAATATCATCAATTGCAAATATATTTGAGAATAAACAAATTACTACTATTGTTAAAATGTATAAGCACTCACATCCATGATGCTTAATTAATAAATTTTTGCCCTGACACCGACTCTTCTAAAGTGAAAATCTAACATAAACATGATAAAAAATTTAATTTATTTAATATTTTAACAATTAACTTTTTATTATTCTTTGAGTATTTTACTATATTAATTTTTCAATTCAATATATTATTATTATTATTAAAACAATTTAATATATCATACCTTCCCGAATCTTCTTCTTCCTCCGCACGAAATCCAAACTGCGGCTTCTTCCTCTCCATAAGAGAGACTCGGTTCAAATGCTTCGACACAACTTCTATTCTTTTCTGTCACTCGGCTAGGGCTTGATCAACTCATTTCCTTTATCTTCCTCTTCAAATCGGCCAGGGAACGATCGAAACAAGCAAGTTTCTCCTTTGCTAAAACCTGCACAAGATGTTAGAACTTCTCATGCGCCTCACACTGGCTCCTTCCACGCCACTGCCTTCTTACTCAAACTTCCTTGTCGTCGGCAAGGTACTTACGTTGACTCGACTCCTTTTGCATCATTCTCAGGTAAGTGGGTGTGTGTCTTATATAAGCAACATTACTTCTTCAACTCCCCAATCTCATTCCTCTCTCACCGCTTCATTTGCTTGGCCCTCCGCTTCTTCTCCTTCAGCTTTTAGTTTCCTCTCCCTTCCCCGATTCATCGTTTCCTCTTCCATCGTTGTTCGTTTCTTCTCTATTCCTTCATTTTCCTGTCTTCTCCCCCAAAATGTAGAACCAGTGCAATCTTCCCACCGACAAAAAATTCTTTCTCGAAATTTAAAAACAAACCTCAACTCATTTCTCGTCAAGCAAATCAACATTAGGAATGAAAAGTAATCACTATAAAGGTAAAGACTTGATACAAGATGACTCAATTATACTTCAAAACACAGATATTGAACAAGAAAATATGTTAAGAAAAGCAACAAACTAAACAGAGCTCGCCACCATCAACAGGAATAGATTCTTCAGGCTCACTATGAGTAAGAGAATATACCAAGGTCAAAAAAATGTCTTAGTTAACCTTGGGTCAGAGCTAAAGCCATACTCTATCTTTTTATACCCACCACTAGACTTTTATGAAGGAGCTCCACTTGATTTCTGATCTTCAGCACTGTCCTGGCTAAGAGATGGACAATATCTTACTATATGACCCGGCTGCCGGCACCAATAGCAAGTGTTAGAGCCCATCCATCATTCACCTTTATGTTATCTTCAGCATTTGGTACAAGTGACTTCAGTACCTTNCAATAGCAAGTGTTAGAGCCCATCCATCATTCACCTTTATGTTATCTTCAGCATTTGGTACAAGTGACTTCAGTACCTTGAGTCGTATCTCTGCTAACTCCACCTGAATTATTCTTGGATTTCTTCTCATTGGATCTTTTTAGTGATCGACATGTTCTTCTGCAGTCTTCCTCTTGTGAATCTCCTTACGCTTCTGAGTGAGCTGATAGTCGATCTTCACTCTTCTAGCTCGTTCCACTAATACCATGTATTCATCGATTCTAAAAGTACTAATGGTTGTCTGATAAAATCCTTTAATCATAAAAAGAATCTATAGTATTTTTCTTCTACAATAGCGATCATGTGGTGCATACCTCGATAGTGCATAAATTATGCTGCATACTGCACAATCGTCTTCTCTCCTGGCTTCAACTTGAAGTTGTCACGCAACTGTCGTCGAATAAATAGAAGTACGAGCTACTCTCTAAAAAGGGGTCCACGAACTCTTCCTAACTTATCATCGTATTAGGTATGTCACCAAACTTGTCCTATTGCTGCCCACGCCACCACCTTTCGGCTTCTCCATCCAGTACAAACATCGCCAACGACACTCTTCTTTCGTCCTGACAATCCATGCTATCTAGTATTTTCTCTATTCTCATTAATCAGCTCTCTGCTTTAATTGGGTCTTCAGTTCCCTTGAACAAAGGTGGACATAGATCTTACAATATCTCAAGTACTCATCTATAGTGGCAGTATCATTTCTGATAGGCTGCGATTTAAACTTCAAAATCAACTGAGTCATCACCGTCATCATTTAGGTGAGGAGATTTGCGTTCACATTAATAGTATTTCTTTGATTTCTATCGGATTCTCTTCTATAATTTTGGGTGTATCACTTATTCTTAAACATATAACAATTATTACTTTTAGCTTAACTTTAATTTTTATAATTATTAAAACCTTTTTTATGATTTTTCATATTGGTTTTTTTCAATAAGATTCAACAAATTAATCATAAACCTTATGGCTCTAATAACAGTTTTGTCACGGCCCCGCCCGGAGCTTGGAATTAACCAAGACGGGTAAACACGGTCAGACGATGTGAATTAATTTTTTTATATTCGTCTACAATTTAACAGATAAAAGAGTCACTACAAATTAAATTCAATTGGTACACTTAAAAATTACCTCGTTCATGGTGGTCCGCGTCTTCTATATATGTTTTCTCGTCTATCGCTCATCTTTTAACAATTTAATTAAACATGAAAAAGTTAGTTAAAACAAGTGTGAGTAAAACGAGTCAGTAAATATTTATACTTCTAAACTACAACAATACAAGGAAAATAAAGAATAATATGTATGTCAGTTAAGTTTCATTATATAACAATATAAATATTTAACATGCTATTTAAATGGGTATATATTATTATCATATCAATATCACTTTAAATTTATATAATCATTATAAGAGGCACTGTCTAAAAATTGTGTCACTTAAAACACATCAATATCAATATTTTTTATCATTTAAGTGCACAGATATATTAGTGTTCTCCCACTATATTATGAAAAAATGTTTCATCCTAGTCAGTCATACATATACTAGTAGTCATTATAAATATATGTATTTATCGCATTCAATTCAACATACTATATAAAGTATACACCACAAGCATAAGTAGCTACAACATCCATAACGTTATGATCAATAAAAAAAATAATATTTCAATCAAATAAAACACACACAAATATCATAACCTGCAAACATATTTGAGAAAAAATTACTATTATTTAAAGTACAAGTATTCACCTCGATAATGCTTAATTCAATAAGTTTTTCCCCGCATCGACTTTTCTAAAGTGAAAACTAAAAATAAACATGATGTAAAATTTAATTTATTTAATATTTTACTTAACTATAAACTCTTTATTATTATTTAAGTATTAAACCTTTATTACTTGATTATACTTATTTTTCTATTCAAAATATTCATTATTATTATTATTATTATTATTATTATAAAATCAATTTAATATATCATACCTCCCTGAATCTTCTTCTTCCCTTGCATGAAATCCAGACCGACGAAAGAGGCTTCTTCTTCTACAAGAGAGAAACTCGATTTGAATGCTTCAGCACAACTTCTATTCTTCTTTGTCACTCGGCTAGGGCACTATCAACTCCCTCCATCTTCTTCTTCGACTCGGCTAGGGCACGATCGAAAGTAAGTTCCTCCTTCGCAAAAACCCGCACGAGACATCGGATCTTCTCACGCACCACACATTGTCTCCTTCCACGTCATCAGCTAGGACTTACGCCTTCTTACTCGAGCTTCCTCGTCGTTAGCTAGGTACTTATGCCAACTCGACTCTTCTCTCATTGTTCTCAGGTAAGTGGGTATGCGACTTATAGAGCCAACGTTACTTGTTCAACTTTTCGATCTCGTTCTTCTCCACCCATTTCATTTGCCCGACCCACCTCTTCTTCTCCTTCAACTGTTTGTTTCCTCTCCCTTCCCCGATTCATCGTTTTCTCTTCCATCTTTGTTTCTTTTTTCTTCTTTGTTTCTTCGTTTTCCTCATTTCTTCTCCCCCCGCACAAAACCATTATAGCTATGAACAATATGCCAAGCCAAAACTGATTAGCAATGAAACAGTAAAAATTAAATTTAAATGTTTCAGCCAAAATGATAGAAATAATGTAGGCATCAACCGATATTTATAGCTAAAATTCAATCCTACAACTTGATAAAAAATCGATCAAAATTATGAGCCATCCAATAACCAAAGTTGGGTTGGCTCGAGATCGGATCATTAAAAATTTAAATATAACCATGTAAGATGAAAATCAAATATATAATCAAGATAATAAACTGTGGATGAAACCAAAATACATATACAGTATTTAAAGTATAGAGAATCTTATTAAATGAAAAATGAATTTCTTGAAGCAACTTTCAACACTAAGATATAACTACAATCAATTGATGGGGAAATAAAACAATAATAATGGATGAAAATTTAACCTTAGGATGTCCATGCTGCAAGCAATAGGATGATAGATCAGTGATTTTCCATTACCAACAAATGAAACAGATGGTTACTCAACAGTTGGAATCATTCACATTCATATCTATGTTTTTTTATCTGACTTGAAGCCTCAAAACATACGTAATTAAGTATGAAACAGCAAAATTTATCTTCAACTAAAAAGTAAAAAAAAAGGTAGAGAATCCATTACGATAAATAAGAAACGAACATTGCAGCCAACAGTATCCGGTTCAAAGTAGAAGAGCATCCACATTTAACAATTCGAGTAAAATTTCACCAAGTGTAATAAACAATTTACCTCTTTCGAAGCTCCCCCTGCAATCCTAGGAGAGCTAGAACAAGAAGAAAGGTATCGACTACCAGAGTCAGTGCCATTAACTCTTGAATCATCCATGCTTCCAGCATAACTGGCGGCACCAGCATCATTAGGCAAAGCACTGATTCCATAATTGCCAAACTGAAGATTAATGGGTTCTGCCTTGCCAATCTTCAAGGGACCATACATTGGGCTTCCTACACAGCTCTCACTTCCACTGTTTGAACCAGGCATTGCCTTAACATTAATGGACTCCACCGGCCAAGCCTTAGCAACAGACCCATCCGTATTAACCAGTGCTATGAGATGTCTAGAAGATCCTAGCCTCTGTATCAATTGAAACATTTTTTTTGAAGTCAGTGAGTTTGCAGCACATTGGTTTCTATACTCTTCATCAACTATGGTTATTGTATTCGTGATTGGATCATAGAGTTGCTCTCCTGCCTCTCGCCTCCTCAGGCAGCTAAAAACTGTAGCATGAATTGCAGCCACGCTACGATCAACATTTGTGTTATTTATCTTGGGCACCAGATGTTTGTTCGCGCGGTTGCAGAGATAGTCCTGAATCCTTCTTATGTTCCGAATATATTTTACATACTTATTTCTTGCAGGGTCCAATGTCATATATTTAGCACGCACCGCAAACCTTTCCATATGTTTGTCCTCATTCGCAATATAAATCATGAATGGTATAATTGAAGGATGCTTTTTCATTAGCCCCATCTAGAATATAAGAAAAAAAGGACAACATTTAGCATGCAAATATAACAAATATGAAAAATCAAATATAAAGAGGACAAGAATATATCATTTTGAGAGCCAAAACATGCGCTAGTACCTACCACAAAATTGAGACTCAGGTGAACTCCTTCTACAATAACAGATTGTTTCCGATTTTCCCACGCTGTAATCAAACGATCAAGACTGTCAATAACCATTTCACTCTGTGCCTTGAATCCTTCAACTGCCATCTGCTTTTTGCCAATTTGGTCGATACCTGAGCCTCCATCCGGTGATTGTTTCTCACAATTTTCAGATGAAGCATTATTGGACAGCCCTTCCCTAAGAACAGAGTTGGAAACACCAGCCAGTCTTTTTGCTTTCCTTCTGGCCTTCGCTTCCGCAACTGCCACAGGATCTAAGTAATCACCAGCATGATATGTAGAGGACCACAGAAGTGGATTTTCTTTTTCATCTACAAAGCTTCTCATCATGTGCCGAATTGAATCAGTTGAAATCACAGTTGTAATACCCAATCTGCTTCCCTGCATGAAAATTCCCTAGTCAAATCACATGAATAGCACAGTTATTAGGGATAAAAGAATGGAATTTTCTTTAATGCAAATTCATTTCATTAATGAAAGCAAGATGATGAAATACGCCTATTTGTAGATGTAAGAAAGAAGTGTTGCTTTCTAGGAAGATATTATTTTTAGTATCTTCTATTATTAGTGTTTTCTATTTTAAAATTTAGATTATTAGCATGTCATAATTCATTTTTGCTTCTTTTATCATGGGGAGATTTTTCTAATGTAGGAGACAACAACCTAAACTATTCTATAATTATTTTCTATGAGGTTGAAAAGAAATAATTATTTTTCCTCTCCCAAAACCTACATGGCATGAGAGATGACTTTCACCTTTGAAGTGGCGATCCAATCTAGTCAATTGTTTGTAGGTTATGTCGCTCTGCTCTTGCTACTCCCGGATTCGCCCAATACAATTGTCTTCGCGACCGACCTCTCGTGAGACAATCGTGATTAGAGCTAACTGGGAAGGCAACAACTAGATCGTGACGTTCAGAGGCTCATTGTGATATAGTCGCAATTAGAGCTAGCTGGGAAGGCAATAACTGGATCGTGGTGTTTAGAGACCCCTCGCAATACAATTGCGATTAGAGACTGTTGGGAAGGCAATGATTGGATTGCGACGTTCAGAGATCCAATGTCACTGATTCGCAAGCCAACCCAGTATCCAAACTAGTGCTTTTCTTTTCCTCCTTGAAGTAGCCACAACATGTGTGCTGCTCTTCTCAGATTCCGAGTATATCGTGCAAATTGACATTGATGACGGGAGTTCAAAGAAATTTTACCACATCGATTGGTACTAATAATTTCAAAACTACCTTACCCTATAGCTAATCTCATGGTTGTATCGGCTAAATAATTCCATCAAAATTTACCACCTTACTTAACAACAACAAAACTTAATGGACACAACTACCTCGAGTAGGCTCAATCCATAAAATTTCATAAAATTGGCGATCGACGGGAGGGGCAAAATTGGCTATTTAAATGGAGAAATTTCAAAACCTACTAGTAGCGATCCAAATATGAAAAAATGAAATTTCAAAAATTCTCTGGTGATGGCATGGCTCGTCAACTCTATAAAAACTATCATAGAAAAACATCATCGATTCCTTCCTACTGCTCAAGATATTTGAGAGGTTGTTCGAGATCTCTAATCAAGTTTGGAGAATTCTTCACAGAATTTTAATTGAATACCCAACATTAGAAATTCAAAAAAAATGATCGTGTGGTTTCTACATTTTAAAATCAGTAATAACATTATGACAGGAGCTTGATCAATATTATGATAATATTTGATAGAATTTAAATGATTATGCTCATCACAAGAAGAGAAGAAAAAGGCTAGGTCTATGTGTTCTTGGCCAGCATTAATTAGAGTTTAAACGAAGTCTAAGGTCGAATCCTTGGTAGAAAACTCTACCCTCGATTCAAGAATTTTTTTTTTTTTGAAATTAGATGTGAAAATACAAGAAAAATTATGTTGTGCAACACCAAAATGCCTTGTAATATTGAACAAGAGAGCTCGACTCTTGTGTCAAAAGGGATTGATATTGAGAAAGAAGTGCGTAAGAAATAATGGCGCGAGCATTGTAAAAAATCATGACAGACAAAGGAGACATGTTGAAAGTTTCATGATAAACCTATAAATTAGAAATCAAAATCCAAGCATAAAAATCAAGCTTATCAAGCTACTGCTGATGAAACTTAAGAGCCGCCTGCTAACTCGAATGTAGTCCCTTTCACCAAGAAGAAATTAAAGCACTCGCACAAATTATTTTAATCTTCAAAAATGTCCCTGACTCTGTCTTGCTCCTTAGTACAAAAGGGTAACTCTTTAGTCGTTGCCTTGTTAGGTGTTATTCCTATTTAATTTCATTCTTGCATAATTAATTTTGGCGCAACTAATCACATGACTTGTTGTTCTAAATTTTTTTCTTCTATAGGCCTTGTGCAGGCAATAAAAATATTAAAGTTAATGATGGTTCTCTCCTGATAATTGTCAAAGTAGGAGCTATCAAATTCTCATTGTTGTTAATCTTTTCCGATGTTCTCCTTGTTCTTAATCTATCATGTAATTTGTCCATTAGTAAAAATTATTATTGATCATCGAAGTCAAACTACTTCTATTCTACTTATTGAGAGTTTCAGGAATTGACTGCAGGGAGGATGATTAATAATGCTGAGAAAAATGATGAACTAATATTTTGACGACAAACTTGAATCGAATCGACAATGTCAAAATACTCGTTTAAATTCTCATTCTATAGGCGATTAAATTAAGTTATGATATTATACATTAGATCTCTTAGTTTTAAGTATATAAAATACTTATTTCTAAAAGTATTTCATCATAATAAAATATTTGTTTCAATGGGAAGTTTGTTAGTTTACTAAACATTATCGTGCATTGTTTTCTCCGCAAATATACAAATCAACTACACCATTTTCTCTGATTTATAACGATATCTAGGATCCTTGTAAAACCCTTGCACATTCTAGAAAAAAAATTGTTTGTGATTTTTACGGATAGTCACATTGAATTAAGTTGGTTTATTTAATGAAAACAATTGGAAGTGAAAATAATCTTCAAGAACTTTTATTCCAAGGTACACAATTTTAAAAAATTATTCAAATACTATAAAGAAATGGACGAGATTTTGTCAAAAATATTTTGGGTCTATTTTTCCTCGAAAAAGGAATAAATCATCAAAGCTCTTGTGTTGACATTCTACAACAAAATGACATAGCAGAAAAAGGCACTTATTTACGATATCTCGAGCATTGTTATTTACCAATCAAATGCATAATATTTTTGGGATTAAGCCTTTCTTACTGCTACAGTTCTCATAAATAAAACACCCAATATAATTTAAAACATTGAAACACTTTTTGATGTTTTTGAATTTTTTTTCCAAAGAATCAACTCTCATATTCTCTACTTCTAAAGATATTTGGGTGTATTACCTTCGTTCACATTCATCATCAAGGAACACTAACCTTGCGCCAAAAAATGCGTCTTCATTGTTTATGCTTCTTACCAAAAGAGGTATAAATGATCCGATCTCAAGTTAAAAAAAATATTTGCTAACATAGATATCACCTTTTTTGAATTACAACACTTTTTTATCACCTCATATTCAAGGGAAAGAATAAAACAAAGATTTGCCTCGAAAATTTCAGGATTTTCTTCAAACTAATGACTCTCAAAATAATATATTCCCAGCCTTGATCATTTAATCTAAAAAGCCAAGCTATATTATATCAATAGAGAGTAAGGGCCCGTTTGGTGGGGCTTTTTGCCCGCGGCGCAACTCAGGGCAGCTTGAAGCCGCCGTTTGAGCTGGCGATTTCCTCGCAGCGCGGCCGTAGTTTAATAAAACGTGGGCCACGGGTTCAAACCTGCGGCCCACATTACTCATTTCATTTATGCGCTTGCCCCTTGGGTTTGACCTTGCATTCGTCGTCTGCCCTTACATTACCCGCAAAGCTCTCGCTTCATTTGCCTTCTTCCTCCGGTATCCCCTTTCCCTTTATTCTCTTAGTGGTTTTGCATCTAATATTTGAGATTTTTTGGTTTCTCGTGGATTTACACCGTTTGATTGTTCTTGATGCTTTGGTTTCTTGATGTTTCTCTTGGATTTTTTAAAAGTTTTGGGCTTGAATTTCATTTTTCTATTTGGAGAATTTGAGAAGCATGTGGTGGTGTTGTTTTTGTTTGTTGTGAATTTGAGTAAAAGAAGAGGCCTTAGGGGGGATTTCATCTGTGGTGTTTCTATTTGTTATGTAATTGAGAGCTTGGGTGTTGTTGGTGTTGTTGTTCCGTTTGCTGTGAATTTGCGAAGAAGAAGAGGCTTATGTTAGGGGTGGGGGGGGATTTGGATTTCGGCCGTGGCATTTCTGTTTGGTGTTGGTGCTTTTGTTTGTTGTGAATGTCATGTTTCTGTTTTGTGTTTATCTGGATTTTTGTACCTTTCTGAAGTAAATTTTTGCTTTTAAAGTATCAAATATATGATTATGATCATTCCGTTACAAACAACATTACTATACAAAGGAAGAATTGTCACTCTTTCAGAATACCACTCAAAAGAGCATAGAGACGTACACTGATACAGATTTGGCAGACTCGGTTATTGATAAGAGATCAACTTTGGATATGCACCTACGTGTGGGGAGTCTTGGTTATATGGCGAAGTAAGAAACATAATGTGGTTGTAAGGAGTAATGTTGAGGCATTATACAATGTTATGGCTAATAGAGTAGCTGATAAGATATGGTTGAAAAAAATTCTTAAAGAACTACAAACCCCAATAAACATGTCAATGAAGTTATACTCTGACAATAAAAGAGCCATAAGCATTGCAAAAATTTCAATGCGGTATAATTGCACAAAGCATGTGGAGATTGACAGGCTTCATAAAAGAGAAGATTGGTTGTGGAGCTATTTGCAAACCATTTATCTCTATGGCTCAACAAAATAACACATATCTTCAATAATGGACTGTTCAGGCCTAATTTTGAGTTCCTTGTAAACAAGTTGGGCATGATGAATATCTATACTCCAACTGGATGGGGGGTATTAGATTTTTAGGAAGATTTAATTTTTTTGTATCTTCTATTATTAGCATTTTCTATTTTTAGAATTTAAATTATTAATATGTCATAATTCCTGTTTCCTTCTTTTGTAATGGGAAGTTATAGCGGATATTATAGTTTTTCTAATGTGAGAGCATTCTTCCTTCGTTTTATCTTGTAATCGTTTTATGTGAAGTTGAAGAGGAATAAAAATTTTTCCACCCCAAAAACATACAAAAATCAAATGTTATAAACATTACAATAAGAAAGATTGGTTTAAGTTCACCTAGGCAACTAGAAAACAACCACAAGCACAATTTTCCCGATCATCATACACAACCAAAGACAATAAAAAAAGCAAGAGGAGAAAACAGAAGAATGGCATGTTATAATACTAAAAAATGTGGATAAATAAATAAAAAAGAACTGCCTCGTTAACAAAGATAAGACTTCTACTTCGTCATGGATCAAAACTGCTTAAGAAAGAGAAGAAGGAAACAAGAAATAATAAATAAGAACTATCAGCCTTCTCACCTAACTAATTTTAAAATTATGGACCACAACATGGTTAACTAAAGTTTTGAAATAGTAACGATACCAGCAAACAGAAGCCATATTTCCAATTTTAAAACAAAGGGCAGGACGTAGTTATTCAGGTAGGAATGTAACCAAAAGAACAAGTATCCACCAACAGCTACTACATAACATGACAGCAAACAATACCTAGAGCACTGATGCATGGAAATGTTCTATTCCAAAATATTATGGAATAGTTACCAGTAAGGCCGATAGGGTAGACTTCCCACAACCACTTGTTCCACACAAAAGAATTGTAACCGATTCCTTTCTTTCTCTAATCCTACAATAAGTTAAGAAAAATAAAGAGGGTTTAACACAGGCGAGCTTAATGTAAGTAAATGCAATTAAATTGTATGGTAATAAGCATGCTCAAAAAAACATAAAAAAAGATTAAATGAAAAGAAGATTAGGATTACATTTAAACTCAGGCTATATTTTATAAATTTCTGCCAAGAATATATGTACAAGAATAGAATGTGTGAAAGAATCCTTCCAGATGTACAAGAATAGAATGTGTGAAAGAATCCTTCCAGTTATTGCATGACAATGTTTCCTCTCAAGTTAATAATGATTCATTTTCATAATTTCTAGTTTAGAATCAGCACAAATTAAGATAAAAAAGACTTCTATGAAACATATAACGCTAAATGCCCAAAAATATAAGGAAAAACAAGCAGACCTAAACAGAACCATTCTGACTATAATAATTAAAAAATAAAAAGCACTCTGAAAACTCTAAAAATCAGTTTCCTATGTAATTTAAAAAAAAAAAAACCATATTTCAACATTAGTTTACATACATGCCAGTGTCAAAATACTCTTCCTATAATAATTTTAGATATAAATAGTGTTTTAAACTGTAACAGATTTCCATCTTTTCCTCAATTTTAATAGCGATGAACCTAACGCCAATCAATATTTAACACTTTGAATTCCATGGAACTTGTTCAATGTTGTTGTTCCGATGCACCAAATTCATTCTTGAGGTTAAAAATATATATAACAATAGAAACAATATCAATTTGAATTCCTCAAACACCTTCAAAAGAGATCTCTGACAAAAAGATATTGATATCTTTCACAGAAACCACTTAACAATGCTACATATTGTGATAAAAAAGTACCGCTAACAAAAGATATTTTTATAGAATTCTTATCACCTAAAAAATCATCCATGTACAGTCCAAACCATAATGCATGCTTTTCAATTAATCGAAACCTTTTTTGTATGGCCTCCAAAACTGTCTCAATTACCAGCCAACAGGTTTTCAAATGCTATCTGGATGAAGTTGAAAGGCTCGTTAAAATAGACAACTTTCGAGAAAGGACTACACTCCGACTTTATTATCACTTCCAAAGTTTTGCAACATGAAAACTATGAAGCATGACCCTAAAACCTTCTATGTCCATGCCAATCATGCGTCAAACACAAATACACCTCAAAAAAACCTAACATAGGGATAACGAGTTGAAATCATGCTTGATTATTTTCTTAAAAATTAGAGTTGCACATTTCCAAAATGCTAAGTCGAGACAGTTGTCACAAGCTATTACTAGCCAGTAAATATTTTGATTAAGGTTAGACAATCGACAGGTCAAACATTCAAACCTCATACAATCATAAATCTGGCAAAGTTGACGGAAACATTGGTGCTAGTGATAATGGTTATTACAATGGAAACTATGATGAGGTCAAATCAAACTAGTCTTACATCAAAATATTCATGTACCGCATGTCTATTTTGAAGAGAGTATATATTTTTTGGATTATTTTATTATTCTAGACAGTAAAATGTTAATAATGATAGCATAAAGTCTGATAATTAATGCAAATGTTGGGTTTATTGTTGAAAACTAAGTACACAAGATAAAACTTAATACTTAAATTATAATTAATTCAATATTACTATTTCTTTTGCTGACCTCAAAATTTTTCTTGAGATAAACATTATGCTATGCTTCATTATGAGAAATTTTAAGAAAATATTGGCATTTGGTGTTTTTGATGATACATTTTATATTAATAATTACTAACATAAAACAACAAGTTCAGCATGTGTTGTCTCCTATGTTTTATAGTTATGTTACACCGCTTGTCTAATTATGACATGTTGAGTCTCAAGTTATCGTTCCTGCCTCAATTCAGGGAATTTTTGGGCTACAACTCTAATACAAACTTTCAAAACAGCAACATCATACAATATGTAGAGTTAAGAATAAATTTCTATCAATTATACTTCCTGTATCAGGAAAAAAAAAAAAAACCCTTAACCATGAGCCAAACCATATCAAGCCTCCAGTGTTTGGCTCGATTTCCAATTGATGGGAGACCAAAGAAATACTGTCATTCTAAACTCTAATGTATTTCCAAAAGTAACATATTTATTCAGTGGTTAAAAAATAATCATAGACATCAAACAGCATAATGGCATGCAAGATGAAGAACCAAAATATATCAAGTCATTAAATAAAAAAAATTGAAATTCTATGCTAAATTTATCAACTCGGGACAGTAGCACATTATCAAAATAATAAAAGAATTCCATGAATAAAATATTCAATATCTAAAAGGTTATGAAGGAAACTAAAACTACCAATATATTAATTACAGATCATCTTATTCATCCAAATTATAGCAAGTAGAGAAATGCTATTCCTAAATCAGCAATATGCACATGTAACTTCCTAAAAAATAACTAACATGTCAGATTCATAAACAGATTGAATAGGAGAACATACAACACATAAAATATGAGCTAAAGTTGGCCAAAAAATCATATGCAATAAGGATGATTATTAAACATAGTGACAAAATTTATCAACAATCAATCATATTTCTAGTATGAAGAATCTCTAGGAAGAGTTAGAAGTATTGGAAACAAAGTTAAAGCTAGACTGAGCTGCAATGAAGTACAAGGCAATTAAATATACATTTTGATAGTTACTCTATAATCATTATAAAATTCAAGGAAACATTTAGTTCCACATCATACAATCTAGTACCACTGCACATCAAAATAAAATCAGCACACGAGCAAAAAGTTGAATGCAGCTTGTTTAGTTGAGTATCTTATTCAGAAAACATTGACTGATGAGATATAAGTATATCATATATAACTTGATTCATAAGATTTAACTTGGTAAACAAAATCCTGTGCATTATCAGAAAATATAAAGGGCAGTCTCCCTCCCACCTGCATGCCAGAAGCAGGTCAACCCTTTGATTGGGACCCACATATTTATAAGAAGATAGGGCGTCACAAACAACGCTTAAGAAGTTCTCTCTTGTAACAATAACAGTTGTCTGTCTTTTATATAGTTCAAACTGTATGGAGCTTCTCTCTATGTTTTCATTTATCATATTCTGGTTCAGTAGTTCATGGTGATTGTCTTTCCCAAATCTCCCTGCAGAAATATCTGAGAATGGCAAATTTGTCCCAGCTTGAGCAAGAGCACCTTTTTTGCATCCATTTCTCATTACATCAAATACCCTTCGACTAATCTGACAAGAATTAACATAATCCTGTTCAGTTCTAAAGCCAAAACAAGAAAATGTAATGCCAAATATAAAAATTTAACAAGGTAACAGAAAACTTAATTAGCATATGTACACTGCCGATGAAGATATTAGAATAAATTGATCACAAATCATAAACATTAATGAATTGATAAGTTATTCACCCAGCTAAGTTTTATTTTTTGAAACGGTGGTAAGGAAAATGCAACCATGGTAGCCATGTAACACAAGAAGAGTAAGCGAGTTATTATTTTAACCATTCGTAGATTGAAAGTAAAAATTTCTACTGTCAAAACACAGCACCACCATAATTCGCAAACAGAAACAGCCGATTCATAAAACCAAAAAGAAGTGAGAAAGAAGTAAACAAGGAAATTACTAATCTCCAAATTCAAATCAGCAAATATAGACATAAAAGCATATTGTCATGACTCTTGAAAAGGGCAGCCTAAGACAACAAGATCACCAGCAATCAACCATAAACATTCCAAATCAACACCGCCTACATAAACATATCTTAAGCCAACGTTCAAACCTTGAACGCGTGACGTGCCTTGCATCCCATGAGCTGCAACGTATTTTGCAGCACCGGGCGCGTATACCTGAAGGTACCCCCCTCCCTTCCATCCTCCCTTTTCTCTTCCTCGTCCACCACCACGATGTAAAGTATCTTCGGAGCATCAACCATCCCTAACAACCACAACAAGATTACGATCCACGTATCAATACTTCCACCACCAACTTTAAGTCCACCTGATTCCAACTCAAACAACAATGCGGCAGTAACAAAATCCCAAGAAGTAGAGAAATGATCGAGAGATAGGATTTGTGATCCAAACCTCGAGGCTGAAGGTGAGATTGGCCGGGAGCAATGGCTAGAGTTAGGATCCGAGTTTAAAGGGTTGCAAGGGATCAATTAGCCATGGGAAGAGAACGCATCGCCGCCTCGACGTCATCTTCTTCTTACGTCTTTCTCGCACCGCTGAGATCCGGGCAAAGCTTGGTCTCTACGTCGCTTTTTTCCACCTCTGGGTACTACAATCTGTAATTATGTTGAACGGATGAGGGTAGGAAGGTCGATTGTGGGCATAAAGTCAAACGTACCGCAACGGACACGACAAGCCTGAGCGGCAATCGGGAAAAATTCATAGATATTGGCAGGTGCTTCTTATTATAATATGATCTTTATTAATCAGTTCTGTAAATACTAATAATAGATGAATTAAATTTTTAAAAATAATTAATATTTAACACCTAGATCATTTATAATTAATATAAGAACGCTTCTAATTAATTAGTAATTTATTAAATTATTTAGATACAATAATTTCTATTTTATCAAATTAAATTAATTTATAGCTTTTAAAATTGTTATTATGAATTATCAAGCTTACTTTATTTTTTTAGTTAATATATATTTATTTATTTGATTTTATTGAATATTAAAAATTCTACTTAATTTTTTTTATTATTTTTGATCTGGCTAGTTAAATTATAGTTAGTATAAGAAAAAAATATTAACTCAAAATTTGAAATACAGATGAGAATATGTTAATATGAACTCAAAAGTTAAACTTTCATGATTTAATATACAAATTCACTTAGCATGTGCAATTTTGAACTAA
>NEWO01001175.1:59216-81828 GCA_003013225.1 Phalaenopsis aphrodite
CATAATCACTAGCATCACACATTAATTCAAAAGGTTTTTCCCAATCTAGTGAAATAATAATTGGTGCAGTGACTAATTTTTCTTTTAATAATTCAAAAGCTTTTATAAACTTTTCATCAAAATTAAAAATTACATCTTTTTCAAGTAAATGGCATAGTGGCTTAACAATTTTTGAAAATTTTTTAATATAACGCCTATAGAATCCAGCATGTCCTAAAAAACTCCTAATTTCATTCACACATTTTAGGTGAGGTAAATTAACGATCACTTAAATTTTTGTAGGGTCTACTTCCATACATTTTTTTGAAATTTGATGTCACAAAAATATTCCTCCTACTATCATAAATTGACATTTTTTCCAATTAAGGACTAAATATGTTTCTTCACAGCACTTAAGAACTTTTGATAGATATTCTAAACATGATTCAAATGAAGTTCTAAACACTGAAAAATCATCCATAAAAACTTCAATCACGTTTTCAATTAAATCACAAAAAATGACCATCATGCATCTTTGAAATGTAGCAGGTGAATTACATAAACCAAAGAGCATTCTTATAAAAGCAAATGTGTCATAAGGAATAGTAAAAGTTATTTTCTCTTGATCCTCAAGAGCTATTTGTATTTGATGATAACCAGTATACCTATCCTAAAAACAAAAGTATTTATGCCTATATAGTCTATCCAACATCAGATCTAGAAAGGGTAGTAGAAAATGATCTCTCCTAGTGGCGAGATTTAGTTTTCTATAATCAATGCATATTCACCATCTTGTGACTTTTCTGGTTGGTATTAACTCATTATTTTCATTCAAATTCACAATCACTCCTCCTTTCGTAAGAATGAAGTGAATTGGTCTAACCCATGCATTATCTGAAATATGGAAGATAATTCTAGCATCTAACCACTTTAAAATTTATTTCTTAACAACTTCTTTCATAATAATATTCAATCTCCTTTGAAGATCAGACCTGGGTTTGTATTTCTCTTCCATATAAATTATATTCATATAAATTGAAGGACTGATTCCTTTTATATCAGCAATTGTCCATCCAAAGACATTCTTATAACTCTTTAAATTTTTCATCAAACTTTCTTTTTCTTCTATAGTTAATTTTGAGGAAATTATGATAGGTAATGTAGAGGAATAACCTAAGAAAACCTAATTTAAATGTTTAAGAAGCAACTTCAATTCAATCTCAGGGGTTTTTTCAATTGATGGAAAAAAAGTTGTATCTTTTTATGTTGTGTCCAAAACTTCAAAACTTTCTCGAACATAGTTTAATCTTCCTTATATAAATCTTCATATTGATCCAATTTCTCTTCTTGCTCGTGTTCCAACTCTTTTAGCTCAAATTTCTCTTCATAAGTTCTTTTGAAATGACATTCACTTAAATATCTTATAACATTCATTCTATAACATTCATCATCTTTACCTTTCATAGGGTATTTCATTAATTTAAAAATATTAAATGTAACCGTTTGATCATTATTGCACATAGTTAATTCTCCTTTCTGTACATCTATCATTGCTCTTCCTGTGGCTTAGGAAAGCTCTCCCCAAAATGATAGGTATCTCTTTATGTTCCTCCATATCTAGCACAATAAAATCAACAAGAAAAATAAATTGATCCACTTTCACTAGGACATCTTCTATAAATCCTTTAAGATATGATATTGAACAATCTGCTAACTGTAATGTTATAGTAATAGGGGTTATTTTTCTTAATCCCATTCTCTTAAATATTGATAATGACATAAAGTTTATGCTTGCTCCTAAATCACATAAAGCTTTTCCATAAAATCTGTCTCCTATTATACGTGGAATTGTAAAGCTACCATAATCTTTAAGCTTTTCATGAAGGCTCTTCTGAATTATAGCGTTGCACTCCTCGCTAAGTGCAACTATCTCATTATCTTCAGACTTCATTTTCCTGTTAAGAATATCCTTCATAAACTTCACATAGCTTGATATTTGTTCTAGAGCTTCAGCAAATGAAATATTAATTGTAAGCTTCTTAAAAATTTCCATAAATTTTGAAAATTGCTTATCCAACCTTTATTGTCGAAGCCTCTAAGGAAATGGAGGTGGTGGTTTTTCTAAAACAACTTTAAGTGGAGAAATAGGTCTCTCTAAACCTTTCAGAGCGGCCTCTTTTGGTTCTTCAATCTCTTCTCTTTCTACTTCAGATCTTTTTGAATTCTACCTTCCAATTCTCTTCTACTTCTGAGTTGAACGACTTTTACTAGCTCTTTATTCTGGTCTTTTGGATTTATCTCTGTACTTCTAGGAAGTGTTCCTTGAGATCTAATACTTAATGAAATTGTTATTTGTCCCAATTGATTCTTATTATTTCTAATTGGTGCTCTTTGACTTTGTAACTGATTTCCCATTTGTAACACCACTTCTTCTATAGACAACTTCTTATCCTTAAATTGTGGATTACTGTTAAAACCTGGAGGATAAATATGTCTATAATTACTACTCGCTTGGTTGTTCCAGTTTTCGATTATTATCACCCATAGTATTGTTCCAATTGAAGTTCGGATGGTTCTTCCAACATTGGTTATAATAATTTAAATATGTGTTATTCTTCTTATTATTTATGGCATTCAGAGTTTATAATGGTTCTTGAGAATCTACCATTTGGCTTAATGAATTCTCTTCAATCATAGGAATTGATTGAGAAACATTTATTCCAAATTGGTCTAACTCCCTTGAAATTGCAATAACTTGATTTGCTAGCATGGAAAAAGCTTTAGTTTCATGAATGTTGGCTACTTTCTTAAGATTTATTCTTTTGGAAGGCCATTGAAAATTATTTGTAGCCATCTCTTCAATTAAAGCATAAGCGTCATGAAATGGTTTTGACATCAATGAGCCACCAGAAGTGGCATCAATAATAGATCTAAGAGATCCAACTAACCCATTGTAAAAAGATTGAATTATTAACCAATCTGGTATAGCATGGTGTGGAAACTTTCTTAAGAGTTCATTAAATTGTTCCCATGCTTCACAAATATATTTCCCTTCAAACTGACAAAAAGATGTAATATCATTTCTAAGTTTCACAGTTTTTATTGTGGAAAATATTTAGCCAGGAATTTTTGCGTTGAATCACTCCAAGTTCTTATAGATCCAGGAGATAACGAATGTAATCATATCTTAGCTTTATCCCACAGTAAGAAAGGAAATAATCTAAATCTTATAGCATCATCTGATACACCATCTTATTTGAATGTAGCACACTATTCCAAAAAGTTGGCAAGATGTAAATTTGGATCTTCAGTTAGTGCTCCCCCAAAATGATTATTTGATACCATTTGGATAATAACAGGTTTAAGCTCAAATGAATTAGCCACTATAGTGGGTTTTTGAATAATACATTGAAGTTCATCCACCGTAGGGTTTGCATAATCTCTTAAAGGTCTAAACTCTTCAAAATTTTGATTGTTTTGATTTGCCATTTCTTGAAAATTTTAAGTAATTATTAATTTTTTTAATTTTTTAATTTTTCTAATAGTTGTTTCTAATTTAGAATCATAAGGCACAAGTCATGTAGCACCTGAACTACGCATACATTACTATAAAACATAAAGAATAAAATAAAATAAATTGAAAAATAAAAACACACCAACAAGAACTTTATATAAAAATGACACTATAATAATCCTAAAATACATCTTAAAGTTTAAATAAGACTTACTAAAAATTTTGTTTTATAAAAACTTATTTTGAAAATATTTTTTCAAATTACAATTATATTTTTCTTGCTATCCCCGATAATGGTGCCAAAAACTTGGTGTCGATTCTTCGATATATGTAGATGTAAAATGCGATATATGCAATTAACTTCCTTAATAAATATCCTTAATTTGCAACAAAGCCAAAAAAACTTGATCCCAAGAAAAAGCTAGGTAAATCTTTCATTATGAAGCAAATAAGAATGCAATTATAATTTTAAATATAGGATACTACGTAAGTGCACATATCATTATCAAGTAATATAGAACTTTCTGATTAAGTCTCGAATAACAAACCCACAGGGAGAACTAGATTTAGATAATAAAAATTTACTTAGCAATATATTCTTTCATAAACTTAAGATGCTAAATTAGGAATGATAGTTCAATTCTTTTTTTAATTTTTGATAATTTGAAAATAAAGTAAGAAACTAATTAACTTAACTAAAATACTTGTAAGATGAAGGCAATATAAATAAAATATTTTTTTCCTTATCATGAATCAGTGATAAATATAAAAATTTTGTTGTGGAGGTATGCTAAATGTGTTTTGCCAAATAGGAGCAATAATATTCTTTACCCTTACTAGAGATGCTATAAAGAACATTGGCTAATCTATAATTTGAATAGCCTTGAAGACTGGCTACCCAGGGAAGATACTAGATCTCACTCTAGATTTCCCTCTTCTCCCACTTGGGGGTAACATCTCGTATCAAAACCTAAAACTATATATAAAATTGTGTGCTTTATTCTGTCACTCTAAAGTTCTCTAATTCTACACCCTTGAAAAGTTTATTTCTCTATTCATTTGCACTCAACCCCATGAACTACATTCTCATTCATGAAATCAATCTGTGATTCTAACCATTTGTTGACTGAGACAATACCATCTCAGATCTTACATGTTCTCACAATAGGTATTAACATCTTAATTGGACAAATCAAGAAGTAAATGAAGTACAAGATTTTAAATTATCACAACTTCTTCCAACATTGAAGTCTAATACTTCACACAACTTCCTTTAAATAATTAATCACTTATCATTTAGAAAAAAAGATAAAGGAAACTATTTAAAAATCAATGGATAAAACACAACCACATATGAGTTTAAAAGTAGAGATCATGCACATAAATAAGAAATTTAAATTAAAACGAAGTGTAAACAAGAAGATAAACACTTTTCTCAAATTCTCTCCACCAAATGCCTTAAAGTTCCTTTGAATTCTCTTCCTTCTCTCACAATACAAACTAACACTCAAAATAAAATAAAATAAAATAAAATAAAGATAGCCGGTGAGCGGCGGTGGGATGCGGCGACAATGGACTGTGAAGTTTGATGGATGCCAGGTCTTCTTTATTGTAAAATCTAAGTCTCTTCTTATAAAAATTCAAGGGGTGCCTTGGTGTCTCTTCAAAAAGGTATCTCCACTCAATGAATCTTCTAGAAGTTGCCTCCTCATAAGTCAATTGAATGAATTTTTGTGTCCATGGGCTATTTCCCACATTTTTATCAAGGGTACCTTGAAAAACTTCTTCAAAAGTCCACTTAATTTAAATAATTTATCAAGTAACTACTTCTGGCGCTTAAGCGCAAGGTACCTAGCACTTAGTCGTGGAGCTTATGACGCTTAGGCAATCCAGTTCCTTTTTGCATTTTTCTTCATTATATTCCAAATTTGACCCTTTTTCACTCCTTCTAGCGTTTTCCATCCATTTGATTATACCTGCAAGAAAAACACATAAATACCTTTCATTAAAACATAATATCTAAAAAATAGGTATAAAAATGTGTATTAAAACACTATATATTTTAGGTGTATCACATCTCTAGTAAGGGTAAAAAATATTATTGCTCTTACTTGACACAACACAATTTGAATGCTTCCACAATAAAATTTCTATACTTGTTACTGATTCATGATAAGGAAAAAGATATTGTATTTATGTTGCCTTCATCTTACAAATATCTAGTTAAGTTTAGTTAGTTATTTACTTTACTTTTAATTATAAAAAATTAAAAAAAGAATCAAACTTTCATTCCTATTATAACATCTATAGTTTGGCTAAGAATATATTGCAAAGTAGAATTTGTTATCTAATTTTTTCTAATTTTAGTTGCATATTGTATTTTTTTCTCTGTGGTTTTGATACTCAAGGCTTAGCCAAAAAGTTCTATATTACTTGATAACGATACATATACTTGAGCAGTATCCCATATTTAAGCATAATTATTGTATTTTAATTGCGTCGAAGTCAAATTTTTGTTTAGCTGTTGCTGGTGATCAAGTTTTTGGTTGTCGTTGCAAAGTAAGAAATATAATAAAGAAATACTAAGATTATAACTGCATACATCATCCTGTTATATTAAATTGGGACTAGTTCCCTATAATTTTGAATTTAAAAGAAGTATTAGAAAAATAAAAAAAATTGAAAATATAGAAAAAGGCCAAAAATTTCAAAAAATGACAAACAAAAATAATCAAAACACTGAAATTAATGAAGGCTTAGGCCTTTAAGAGATTATGCAAACCCGATAGTGGATGAAATTCATTGTAGGATTCAGAAACCAGCTGTTGTGGCTAATTTATTTGAACTTAAACCTGCTATTATCCAAATTGTATCAAATAATCAGTTTGGGGCGGCACTAATTGAAGATCCAAATTTGCATCTTGTCAATTTTCTAGAATTATGTGCTACATTTAAATATGATGGTGTATCAGATGATGCTATAAGAATTAGACTTTTTCCTTTCTCACTGAGGGATAAGAATAAGATATGGTTACATTCGTTAGCACCTGTATCTATCAGAACTTGGGGTCATTTAGCGCAGAAATTCCTTGCTAAATATTTTCCACTATAAAAAACTCTAAAGTTTAGAAATGATATTACATCCTTTTGTTAGTTTTAAGGGCATTTAATTTATGAAGCATGGGATAAATTTAAAGAACTATTGAAAAGTGTCTATACCATGTTATACCAGATTGGTTAATAATTCAAAATTTTTACATTGGATTACTTGGATCTCTTAAATCTATTATTGATGCCGCTATTGGTTGTTCATTGATGTCAAAACCATTTCATGACGCTTAAGCTTTAATTGATGAGGTGACTGCTAATAATTTTCAATGGCCTTTTGAGATGGCAAATCCTAAAAAAGTAACCAATATTCATGAATTTGATGCTTTTGCAATGTTAGCAATTCAAGTTGCTACAATTTCAAGGAACTTAGAACAATTTGGAATGAATTTTTCTCAACCAATTTCAATGATTGAAGAGAATTTATTAGGACAAATGGTATATTCTCAAGCAACATTAGAAACTTTGAATGTCATAAATAACAAGCAGAGTAACCCATATTTAAACTATTATAACCTAGGTTAGAAGAACCATCCTAACTTTAACTGGAATAAAACTTCGAGTGGTAATAATCAACAATGGGGAAAAAACCAAGTAAACTCATTAGGAAACTAAAAAAACCAAGGTAATAGTAATTATAGATCTACTTATCCTCTAGGTTTTAACAGTAATCCACAATTCAAGAAGAAAAAGTTGTCGATAGAAGAAGTGGAGTTGCAAATGGGAAAGCAATTACAAAGTCAAGGAGCTACAATTAAAAATATTATGAATCAACTGGTACAATTAACAAATTCATTAAGTAATAGATCCCAAAGAACACTTCCTAGTAATATAGAATTAAATCCAAAATATCAAAATAAAAAGCAAGTAAAGCCGTTCAACTTAGAAGAGGAAGAGAGTTAGAAGGTAGAGTTTAAAAAGAGATTGAAATAGGGAGAGAAAAAAATTGAAGAGCTTGATAAGGACTCTCCGAAAGGATTAAAGAGACCTATTTATCCACTTAAAATTGATTTGGAAAAACCACGACCTCCATTTCCTCAGAGACTTCATCAACAAAAGTTGGATAAAAAATTTTCAAGATTTCTAGAAATCTTTAAGAAGCTTACAATTAGTATTTCATTTACTAAGTCTTAGAACATATGTCAAGCTCTCTGAAATTTATGAAGGATATTCTTAATAGGAAAATGAAGTTTGAAGATAATGAGACTGTTGCACTTAGTGAAGAGTGTAGTGTTATAATTCAGAAAAAGCTTTCTGAAAAGCTGACAGATCCTGGTAGCTTCACAATTCCATGTGCAACAGGAGAAATTTTATGTGAAAGCTTTATGTGATTTAGGTGCAAGCATTAATTTTATGCCATTATCAATATTTAAAAGTTTGGGATTAGGGAAATATTACCTACTATTATAACTTTGTATTTAGTAGATAATTCAATAAAATTTCCAAATAGAGTTATAAAATATGTTTTAGTGAAAGTGGAACAATTTATCTTACCTATTGATTTCATTTGTGCTTCATATGGAGAAAGACAAGGGGAAACTTATCATTTTAGGGAGACCTTTCCTAGCCACAGGAAGAGCAATGATAGATGTGCAAAAAGGGGAATTAACATAGTGTGTCAATGTCAAACAATTACTTTTAATATTTCCAAATCAGTGAAGTATCCTACAAAAGGTAAAGATGATGAATATTTTAGAATGGATGTAATAAAATATCTGAGTGAATGTCATTTCAAAACAAGTTTTGAAGATAAATCTAAAATGAAAGAGTTAGAACACTAGCATAAAGTTGAATTGGATCAATTTAAAAATTTTTATAAGGAAGATTCAAATTATGTTTGAGAAAGTTTTAAAGTTTTGGACATGAATCTTTTTGAAAAACCTCCTGAGCTTGAGTTGAAGTTACTTCCCAAACATTTAAAATATGTCTTTTTAGGTGATTCCTCAACATTATCGGTTATAATTTATTCAAATTTAACTACAGAAGAAGAAATGAGTTAAATGAAAACATTGAATAATTGTAAGTGGGCCTTTGAATGGACAATTGTTGATATTAAATGAATCAGTCCTTAAATTTGTATGCATAGAATTTATATGGAAGAGAACTGCAAACTCAGGGTTGGCCCTCAAAAGAGATTGAATCTTGTTATGAAAAAAGTTACTAAGATAGAAATTTCAAAGTTGTTAGATGATGGAATTATCTACCCTACTTCAGACAGTGCATGGGTTAGTTCAATTCACTTTGTTCCTAAGAAAAGAGGAGTGACTGTGACTATGAATGAATATAATGAGTTAATACTAACAAGGTAAGTCACAAGGTGGAGAATATGGATTGATTATATAAAATTAAATCTCGCCACTATGGAAGATCGTTTTCCACTACCCTTTCAAGATCAAATGTTGGATATACTAGATGGGCATAAATACTTTTATTTTCTGGATGGATATAGTGGTTATCACCAAATGATAATAACTCCTAAGGATCAAAAGAAAATAATTTTTACCAGCCCATGTGGTACATTTTCTTTTAGAAGAAAGCCCTTTGGATTATGTAATTCCCCTGCATAATTTCAATGATGTATGATGCCTATTTTCTGTGATTTAATTGGAAAAATAATTGAAGTTTTTATGGATGATTTTTCAGTGTTTGGAACTTCATTTGAATCATGTTTAGAACATTTATTGAGAGTTCTTACGCACTATGAAGAAACAAATTTAGTCTTTAATTGGGAAAAATGCCAATTTATGGCAGTAGGAGGAATTATTTTAGGACAACAGATATCATAATATGGTATGGAAGTAGACCCTACTAAAATTCAAGTGATAACTAATTTACCTTACCCAATAAATGTGTTGAAAATTAGGTGTTTTTAGGACATGTTGGAATCTACAGGTGATATATTAAAGAAGTTTAAAAAATTGCTAAGCCTTTATGCCATTTGCTTGAAAAAGATATAAATTTTAATTTTGATAAGGAGTGCTTAAAAGCTTTTGAGCTAATAAAAGAAAATTTAGTCACTGCACCAATTTTTGTTTCACCGGATTGGGAAAAACCTTTTGAATTTTTGTGTGATGCAAGTGATTATGCTATTTGATACACCAAAATAATATATTATTTTAAGTACATATTTTATACTTATTTTTTGTGATATTGCACTTTAAAGAAGCTTATTTTAATATTTTTGTTGCAGGTGTATCATTTTTAGGTATTTGGAGCAAAAATGACAAAAAGGACAAAATTTGAAGCGAAAACAACAAATTTTGAGATTCTAGCGCATGATGCGCCAGAGATGACGTTTTGCAAGTTAAGACGGTTTGAGATGAATTTTGGGCAAATTTTTAAAGTGACACTTGTTCTACACACCTATTGGAGTAATTTAATGCATTTAGAGACTTTGGAAGGTTCTTTTATGAAGGGATATGTCTCTTGGATCAAATGACATACTTTTGAATTCAAAAGAGTTGACTTTTGGAGAGAAAATTTGGAGGGAATTTGGAATTTTTTTCAAAAGAGGCAGCCAAAAATAAAAGAGAAGACTTCATAGAGAGAGTCTTTTGGGAAAGACTAGAAATGGAGAGAGAGAGAATGTTGGCGTGAGAGGCAAGATGAGAGATTTTTCTCTAGGGTTGTAAGAGGAGAGGGAAGGTGAGAGATTTCTTCTTCATTGCACTTCTAAGAGAGAATTGAGTGGGATTGTAAAGAGAGAAAGGCTTTGAGAGAACTTCTAGGGATTTCTTGGGAAGGATTGTGAGATAAGTAGTATTTTTATTTCATTTGTTTCGTAAACTTGTTTTTATATATAAAATCTCTGTTTTTTTGTATCATTCTGAGTAGTCTTCTTTATCCTTCTCCCTTCTTTGAGATATGGTTTTGTGAAGAATTGAATTTGTTTTCTACACTTTTAAATTTTAATAATTTGTAATGATTTGAACTTTGATCAACATTTACTTTTTGATTTGACCAATTGAAATGTTAAAATTATTAAGAAATATATGTTTTAAAAAGGGATATGATTTTTACAACATAGGGAGAATCACATTTGATTTCATGGGAGAGTATGTACTTCATGGGATTAGGTGCAAATAAATAAGGAAATATACTTTGTTGGATTTAGAATTGGAGATTTTAAGGTGACAAATTAAAATCCTCAAATTGATCCAGTTGATTGGAAACTAATGTGAGATTGTTAGCCCTTAGGTGAGGGAGTAGTGGGAGCTCTAGAGTGGCAGTCGATATCCTCTCAGCCTAACCACGGAATTAGGGACCAAACTCTGGATTAGTTAATGTTCTTTATAACTCTAGAAAGAGGGTAAAAAATAGGATTGCTATTTGGCACAAAACAGTTTATATATATATATATATATTCAAATGATTTTAATTTCTTCATAAATCATATACTAATTGTAAAGGGGAATGATGCTTTTTTAGATTTGAAATTTCTGTCAAAACAAAAACTTTATTTAGTTTTCATAATTTTACTTTTGCAAGTTTAGTTCTTAGTCAATTAACTTTATTTTTAAACTGCATTTATTATAGCATTCACTTTAATAGTTAATATTCAAATTTTGCACTTTGCTTTTATTTTTCATATTTTTAAATTATAAAATAATTTTAAAAACTTACTTAAAAGGCAATTTAAAGAACTGTTAGAAAAATTTGAAAATAATAAAAAGAGAAAGAACATTTTAGCAAAATTTCTTGCAATTTAAACAAGGTTGGAATTGAAAATGCTAATCCCACAGCAGATAAAATTCATTTAAGTATACAAAACCCTACTATAGCTGCTAATTCATTTGAGCTTAAATCTGTTATTATCCAAATGGTACAAAACAATCAGTTTAAAGGAACACCAACTAAAGATCCTAATTTACACCTTGCTAGTTTTCTAGAATTGTGTGCTACTTTTAAATATGATGGAGTGTCGAATGATGTTGTCAGACTTAGACTTTTTCTTTTTCACTAAGTGATAAAGCTAAGATGTGGTTAAAAATGTTAGCATCTGGATCTATCAGAACATAGGGAGATTTATCACAAAAATTCTTATCTAGATATTTCCCACCTTAAAAAACTGCTAAGCTTAGAAATGATATCACATCTTTTTGTCAGTTTGAAGGGGAATCAATTTATGAAGCCTAGGAAATATTTAAGGATCTCCTTAGAAAGTGTCAACACCATACATTGCCATATAGGTTAATAACTCAAATTTTTTATAATGGGTTGGTTGGATCTCTTAGATCAATAATTGACACTGCTACTGGTGGATCATTAATGTCAAAACCATTCAATGAGGCATATTCATTAACTGAAGAGATGACTACTAATAATTTTCAATGGCCCTCTAAAAGGGTAAATTAAAAAAGATTAGCTAGTATTCATGATTGTGATGCAATATCTATGTTTGCTGCCCAAATAGCTGTTACATCAAAGAAGATTGATCAATATGGAATGAATTATTTTCAGACAACATGTGTTCTTGAGGAAAACTCATTGGGATAAATGATAGAATCTCAATCTTTTTATGAGACTGTAAACACAATAAACAATCATTCTAATAACCCATATGCCAATTATTATAATCCTGGATGGAAGAATCATTCAAAATTTAGTTGGAGTAACAATAACTGTAATGCTGTAAATCCATAAAGGGGAAACAATACCTGCTAACCCATTGGAAAGCTACAAGAATCAAAAGAATCAGGATTATAAACCTTATTACCCCTAGGATTTAATAATTTGTAGAGTAAGGAGAAAAAGCTATCAATGGAGGAATTGATATTGCAAATGGGTCAATTACAAATTTAAGAAGCTGCAATTACAAATTTAAGAAGCTGCAATCAGAAACATGGAAAATCAATTGGAATGTATTGCTACCACACTTAGCAATAACCTTTTGGAACACTGCCTAGTAATGTTGAAGTAAATCCTAAGGATCATCACAAAGAGCAAATTAAAGCTATTCAACTGAGAAGTGGAAAAAAAATTAGGAAATAGAGTTCAACAAGAAGTTGAAGTTGAAAAAGCTGAGGTAGAAAATGAAAAATCTGGTGAAGATTTTCATTTTAAAGCAGAAGTCCAAATAAACCAATGAAAATCATTATAGAAAGACCATCACCTCCATTTCCTCAAATATTGAAGCAGAAACACAAAGACAACCCATTTTCTAAATTTTTATAAAATTTGAGGAAACTAACGATAAACATTCCATTTGTTGAAGCTTTGGAAAAACTTCCATGCTATGTGAATTTCATGAAGGATATACTTAATAAAAAAAGGAAGTTTGTAGATAATGAGACTTTTGCACTCAACGAAGAGTGTAGCACTATAATTCAGGAAAAGCTTCTTGAAAAACTTAACGATCCCAGAAGTTTTGCAATTCCTTATGCTATTGACGAATGATTTTATTGAAAAGCTTTATGTGATTTAGTAGCTAGTATTAATCTTATGCCATTATCAATATTCTGAAGGTTGGGATTAAGTGATATTTCACCAATAACTGTAACTCTTCAGTTAGTTGATCGTTTGAGTAACTATCCTAAAGGAATTACAAAAGATGTTTTTGGTAAAAGTTGATAGATTTATCTTTCCTGTGGACTTTATTGTATTATATATAGAAGAAGCTAAATAAATTTTTATCATTTAGGAAGACCATTCCTAGCCACTGGAAGAGCTTCGATAGATGTGCAAAAAAGAGAATTAACTATGAGAGTTAGTGATCAAGAGGTTACATTTAGTATTACAAAATCAATGAGATACCCTACAAAAGAGCAAGAGGTTGAATGCTTCAGAATATATATTAACGAATATTTAAGCCATGAATATTTTAAGAAGACTTTTGAAAGTGAATTTGAAAAGGAATATATGGAATATCAAGATGAGGATAAAATTCAAGATGAATCTATGAAAGTGAGTAAAGAGGATTTGGATTACTTTAAGAAAAAATTGAAATGTTAGATCACACAGAAGGTAACATGAATTTGAATTCATCTATTAAGAAACCTCCTAAACTTGAACTAAAAACACTTCCTACACATATGAAGTATGCATTCTTAGGAGATTTATTTACATTACCTGTTATAGTATCCTTAGATATAACTGATGCACAAAAAAACTAGTTGTTGGAAACTTTAAAAAGATATAAGAAAGTCTTTGGATGGACATTAGCTGATATTAAATGAATCAGTCTTTCAATTTCTATGTATAGAATATTACTAAAAAACCAACATGAACCAAGAGCTGATCCTCAAAGAAGATTAAATCCTATGATGAAAAAAGTTGTGAAGAAAGAGATTTTAAAATGGTTAGATGTTGGAATAATATATCCTATTTTAGACAATGCTTGGGTAAGTCCAATTCAGTGTGTTCCAAAGAAAGGAGGTGTGACTGTAGTGAGAAATGAGAATAACAAATTAATATTAACAAGATAAGTCACTGGTTGGAGAATCTGCATAGATTATAGAAAATTAAGTTCTAAAACCAAGAAGGATCATTTTCCTTTACCATTTTTAGACCAGATGTTGGATAGATTGGCTGGGCATAAATATTTTTATTTCCTCGATAGATATACCAGTTATCACCAAATACCTATTGCTCTAGAGGATCAAGAGAAAACAACATTTACTAGTCCTTATGAAACTTTTGCTTTTCAGTGAATGCCCTTTAGATTATGTAATGCACCTGCAACATTTCAAATATGTATGATGTCAATTATCAGTGATTTGATCGAAAAAGGGATTGAAGTCTTTATGGATGATTTTTTATGTATTTGGAACTTTATTTGAAATATGTCTAAATCATTTAGAGAAAGTTTTGTAATGTTGTGAAAAGACTAATATCATATTGAACTGGGAAAAATGTCAATTTATGGTTACAGGAGGAATTGTGCTTGAACATAAAATTTCAGAAAAAAGGGCACGGAAGTAGATCCTGCAAAAATACAAGTTATATCAAACTTACCTCTACCTCTATAGTAAGAGGAGTTAAGAGTTGTTTAGGACATGTTTGATTTTACAAGAGATATATTAAAGACGTTTCAAAAATTACTAAACCTTTATGCCAACTTCTAGAAAAACATACAAAATTTGACTTTAATCAAGATTGCCTTAAAGCCTTTGAAACTTTAAAGGAAAAATTGATCACTGCTATTATAATTATTTCACCTGATTGAGAGAAACCTTTTGAATTAATGTGTGATGCTAGTGATTATACAGTAGAAGTTATTTTAGGGCAGAGAAATGGTAAAATTTTTAAAGTTATATACTATGCTAGTAAGACTCTTAATGATGCTTAGATTAATTACACCAACAATGAGAGAGAGTTATTAGCCATTGTGTATGCTTTTGATAAGTTAAGGTCATATTTGATTGGAGCTAAATGTGTTGGTGCATACTAACCATTTGGCTATTAAATATTTGATGCAAAAGAAGGAAGCTAAACTAAGATTAATTAGATGTGTACTTCTCATGCAATAGTTTGATTTTGTAATAGTCGATAGGAAAGGGACCGATAATCAAAATGTTGATCATCTATCTAGGCTAGAACAAAAAGAAATACTTGATTTGGAGAGAGAAATTAATGAAACTTTTCCTGATGAACAACTTTATGTTGTAAAAGGATGGGAAATACTGTGGTATGCTAATATTGTAAATGATATTATTAGTGGTGTTTTACCTTATGTGCTGACAAAACAACAGGAAAAAAAAGTTCATTTATGATGCAAAGTCATATTTTTGGGATGATCCTTATTTATATAAACAATGCAAATATTTAGTAAAGAGACGATGTGTGTCTTATAAAGAAATTCAGGAAACTATCCAAAAATGTCATGATTTTGAATTTGGATGTCATTTTGGGAATGATAGAACTATTCATAAAATTTTACAATCTGGATTTTATTGGCCTACTTTACTTAAAGATGTTAATATATATATATCAAAACATGTGATCGGTGCCAGAGAGTAGGTAATATTTCAAAAAGAAATGAAATGCCTCTAAATTTTAATTTAGAAATTGAAATTTTTGATGCATGGGGATTGGATTTTATGGGACCATTTACACCTTTATTCAAAAATATTTATTTATTGGTTGAAATGGATTATGTTTCTAAAGGGATTGAAACAATTGCTTTACCTTGATGTGATGCTCGGAGTGTTTAAAAATTTTTAATTAAAAATATTTTTACAAGATATGGAATGCCGAGAGTAATTATTACCAATGGAGGATTTTATTTTAGAAATGCAACAATTGTAAGATTGGTAGAAAAAAAAAATATAATGCATAAAATTACAACTGTTTATCATCCCCACACTAGTGGTTTAGCAAAAGTATCTAATCATGAAATTAAGTAAATTTTGTAAAAGAGTGTTAATCCTAATAGAATGGATAGGTCTACTAGAATAGATACTGCATAATGAGCATGCAGGACAACCTATAAGACACCTATAGGATGTCCCCATTTAGATTAATTTTTTGGAAGACTTGTCTCTTGTCAGTTAAATTAGAGCATAAAGCTTATTGAGCGATAAAAGAATTCAATTTAAATTTAAAAAATGCTGGTGAGAAAAGATTATTGTAACTGAATAAGCTTGAAGAAATTAGGAATGAATTTTACGATAATGCGAGGATTTATAAGGTAAAAATGAAAGAATGGCATTATTGGAAGATAATAAAAAGAGAATTTGAACTTGAACATAAAGTTTTATTATATAATACAAGATTGAAATTATTTCCTGGAAAATTAAAGGCTAGGTGAAAAGGGCCATTCAGAGTTATAGAAGTCTGTCCCTATAGGGTAGTTAATATTGAAGAACCCAAGATCGAAAGAATATTTGAAGTGAATGGGCACAGATTGAAATCATATTTTGTTGGTCAAAGACCAACTCTTAAAGAGACTGTAATGTTAGGTCAACCAGAATAAGACTGGGAATGTCGGGCTGACGACATTAAACCAAGCGCTTTGTTGGAGGCATATTTATCGTTGTTTAGTTTGCTTTTGAGTTTGTTTTGTTTGAAATATTTTATGTATATTTATGTTTAAGTTTTTATGAAGTCCGTGTACTTTATAAAATACCTAGAAACATCTTTATTTGCCTAATTTTATGAACAAATTTAGAATTTATTGGATTGAAATCGAAACGGCAAAAATTCTAGAACTGGCGCATGATGCGCCAGAATGGGGCAGGTTGTGCCATCTTCTAGAGAGCTAGCGCATGATGCACCGCAGTTCCAAAAATATTTAGAACGTGTCAACTGGTGGTTTTTTGACGGTTTCTTCTCCATATAACTCCTGAAAGCTGACTCCAAAACATATTTTAGCGAGGAAAACGAAGGAAGAGTAAGCATTTTTCAAATCCTATGGCTTCCCACTCTAAAATCTCTCATATATTTGGAATTTTCAACCAGATAAAGTTCATCAGTTTTGATGCACATAAGTTTCATGATCGAATGCTAGTGAAGAAGAGTCTTATAAAAAAGGCAGGTTTGTGCAATTCACTCCTTCAAGAATAAATGATATGTTTATGATTGAGAATGTGTCTATCTTCCATTATGCAAATTTCACCCATACAAGAGATAATATGAATGAATTCTACCGCTACCTTACGGATGAAGATGTGAATTGGAAGGTCAGAGATGATGGAAATGTAAGTTTTCCCTTATGATTTTTAAATCCAGTTTCAAAACCCTGGAACTTCTTCATTTCATCAAAATTACTACCTACTATGAAGATTAGTAAGGTAACAAAGGAGAGCGTTATTTTAAATTATTGCATTGAAACCGAAAAGTTCATTGATGTTTTGGCTATTATTTTGAAATTAATTTTGGGTTTGATTGTCAATGGATCTGCAACTAGACTTGAACATCCATCGACAATTTTTCTACTGTACAGTTGATACACCAAAAAAATATATTATTTTAAATACTTATTTTATGTTTATTTTTGGCCATATTGCACTTTAAAAAGGATATTTTTTTGGTTTTTATTGTAGGTACATCATTTTTAGGCATTTGGAGCAAAAATGACAAAAAGGATAAAATTTGGAGTCAAAATAATGAATTTTGGGATTCTGGCGCATGATGCGCACAATCCAGAGAACTGGTGCATGATGCGTTAGGGATGCCTTTTTTAAATTAAGGTGGTTCGAGATAAATTTTTGTGTGAATTTTAAAAGGACACTTATTTTACTTTCTTGGAGTGATTCAATTCATCTAGACACTTTGGAAGATTCTTTATGAAGGGATATGTCTCTTGGATCAAATGACACATCTATTGAATTCAAAAGAGTTGACTTTTGGAGGAAATTTTGAATTATTTTCCAAAGGAGGCAGCCCAAAATAAAAGAAGAAAACTTCATAGAGTTGAAAGAGAGAGGCTTTTATGTGTGGCGTGAGGGAGAGAAAGTTCGCTTGAGTTAGAGATAGAGAGAGAAGAGGAGATTTTCTTCTATGGTTGTAAGAGGAGAGGGAAGGTGAGAGATTTCTTCTTCATTACATTTCAAAGAGAGAATTGGGAGTGATTGTAAAGAGAGAAAGTCTTGGAGAGAACTTCTAAGGATTTATTTGGGAAGGACTGTGAGATAAGTTGTATTTTTATTTCTTTTATTTTGTAAACTTGTTTTTATATAAGACATCCGTATTTTTTCGTATCCTTCTCATGAATTCTAAGTAGTCTTCTTTATCTTTCTCCAAACTTTGAGATATGATTTTGTGAAGAAAAGATTTTTCTTTCCATGATTTTAAATGATAATAATTTGTGATGATTTGAACTCCGATCTTCATTTACTTTTTTATCTAGCCAATTGAAATGTTAAAACTGGTTGAGAGACATATGTTCTTAAATGAGATATGATTTCTACAACATAGGGAGAATCACATTTGATTTCATGGGAGAATATGTCATCAATGGGATTGGGTGCAAATAAATAGGGAAATATACTTTGTTGGATGTAAAATTAGAGATTTTAAGGTGACAAATTAAAATCCCTAATTTGGTCCAGTTGATTGGAAACTAATGCAAGATTGTTAGCCCTCAGGGGAGGGAGTAGTGGGAACTCTGGAGTGGCAACCGGTATCCTTAGAGGCTAACCATGGAATTAAGGACCAAACTCTGGATTATTCAACGTTCCTTATAACACTCACAAGAGGGTAAAAAATAGGATTGTACCTATTTGGCACAAAACAGTTTTTATAAATATTTTCAAATGATTTCAATTTCTTCATAATCCATATACTCATTGGAAAGGGGAAGAATTTTTTCTTAAATTTGAACTTTCCGTAACAATAAAAACTTTATTTAATTCTCTCAAGTTTACTTTTGATAGTTTAATATTTAGTTTAGTTTAACTTTTGTAGTCTTACATCTGCATTTTAATTAGCATTCACTTGAGTAGTTAATTTTCAAACTTTGCACATTACTTTGATTTTATTTTTGTATTTTTAGATTATAAAATAATTTCAAAAACTTAAAGGATTTCCCAACTTCCCTGTAGGATCGATATTTAGGACTCCATTAGAGCCCTTTATTACTTGAGAGATACATATACTTGTGTTGATTTTAAAGGAGATTTAACAGTTTAAAAAGTGTTTTAAAAGATAAATTATTTTAATGAAATATATTTTTGTTGTGATTATATTGCATATTTATTATATATCTGTCGTGTGTAATTTTGATATTGAAAAAATATTTGCAAAATTCTCACACTAAATCTACTCGCATCAAGTTTTTTGCACCGTTGCCGGAGAAGTAACAAAAAGTATTAAGTATTTTATTTTATTCTAAAAATAAAAAAAAGTGTTTATAGTTTAGTTTGAAAACTTTTTTATTTAAGTGTGTTTACTTGTCTTTTATTATTTTCCTTATTTAGTTTATGTATGGTGTAACATCTGAAAGTTTAGTACCTCATGATTCTGAATTAGAGAGAACTGTTAGAAAAATTTTAAAACAACAAAAAGAGAAAGATCATTTTAGCAAAATGGCTTGCAATTTAAATAATGTTGGAAATAAAAATGAACATCATGAGAGACCTTTAAGATATTATGCTAATCCTACAACATATGAAATTCATTTAAGCATACAAAACCCTACTGTAACTGTCAATTCATTTGAGCTTAAACCTGTTATTATCCAAATTGTACAAAAAAATCAGTTTGGAGGAATACCAACTGAAGAACCAAATTTACGCCTTGCTAGTTTTCTAGAATTGTGTGCTACATTAAAAAATAATGGAGTTTTAAATGATGCTGTCAGACTTAGACTTTTTCCTTTTTCACCAGCGGATAAAGCTAAGATGTGGCTAAAATTGTTAGTACCTGGATTTATCAGAACATAGAGAGATTTATCACAAAAATTCTTATTTAAATATTTTCCACGTTCAAAAACTGCTAAGCTTAAAAATGATATCACATGTTTTTATCAGTCTAAAGGGGAATCAATTTATGAATCATGGGAAAGATTTAAGCGTCTCCTTAGAAAGTGTCCGCACCATGCCTTGCGAGATTGGTTAATAATTCAAACTTTTTTTAATGGGTTGGTTGGATCTCTTAGATCGATAATTGACACTGCTGATGGTGGATCATTAATGTCAAAACCATTCGATGAAGCATATTCATTAATTGAAAAGATGGGTACTAATAATTTTCAATGGCCATCTGAAAGGGTAAATCCAAAAAGAGTAGCTAATATTCATGACGCTATATCTATTTTAGCTGCCCAAATGGCTATTATATAAAAGAAGATATATCAATATGGATTGATTTATTCTCAGACAACACCTCTGCTTGAGGAAAACTCATTGGGACAAATGATAGAATCTCAATCATCTTATGAGACTTTAAATGCAATAAAAAATTGTTCTAATAACCCTTATGCCAATTATTAAAATCCTGGATGGAAAAATCATGCAAACTTTAGTTGGAGTAAGAATAACTCTAATGCTGCAAATCCGCAATAGAAAAACAATACTGCTAACCCATTGGGAAACTCCAACAATCAAGGGAATCAAGCTTATAAACCTTATTACCTCTCAGGATATAATAATTTACAAATTAAAGAGAAAAAGCTATCAATGGAAGAATTTTTATTGTAAATGGGTAGTCAATTACAAAGTCAAGGAGCTGCAATCAAAAATATGGAAAATCAATTAGGATGTATTGCAACTGCACTTAGCAATAGATCTCCAGGAACATTGCCTAGAAATGCTAAAGTAAATCCTAAAGATCAGAACAAAGAACAAATTAAAGTTATTCAACTGAGAAGTGGAAAGAATTAGAAAATAGATTTCAACATGAAGTTGAAGTTGAAAAAGATTAGGTGGAAAATGAAAAATCTGATGGAAAATTTCATTTTAAAGCAAAAAATCCTATTAAACCAATGAAAATCAGTGTAGAAAGACCACCACCTCTATTTCCTCAAAGATTGAAGCAGAAAGATGGAGATAATCAATTTTCAAAAATTTTGGAAATTTTGAGAAAATTAACGATAAATATTCCATTTGTTAAAGCTTTGGAACAAATGCCAAGTGATGAGAAGTTCATGAAGGATATACTTAATAAGAAAAGAAAGTTTGTAGATAATGAGACTGTTGCCCTCAGTAAAAAGTGTAGCACTATAATTCAAAAAAGCTTCATAAAAACCTTAAAGATCCTGGAAGCTTTACAATTCCTTGTACTATTGGCGAATGATTTTATGGAAAAGCTTTATGTGATTTAGGAGCCAGTATTTATCTTATGTTGTTATTAATATTTAGGAGGTTGGGCTTAAGAGATATTTTACCTACAACTGTAACTCTTCAGTTAGTTGATCATTCTATTACCTATCCTCCTAGTTCTCGGCTCTATTTCGAGGGTTTGTGGGGAGTTACCCGTAAGAAGTTGTTGGTCGCCGGAATCAAAATCCCGTCGCCAGCGTCGGAAGGACGTTGAAGTATTAAATTAAACTACCCCATATTTTTCATAGTTTAAAAATGAAAGAGTGTTGTACCTCAAATCTTGTATCTATCCTGAATGCCAAACACAAGATTTGAGGATGAGGCTCGATCAAATAAACTAAGGAAAGTATGATGTTTGTTTGGTCTATAAAAACTTTGTATTTGCCGACAAGTTCCCCTACTTAATTTAAAGGATTAAATAGGGTTTATATTAAGCTAGGTTCAGACATGCTTCTTGTAAGGGCAAACCCCTATAGTTAATTACATCTTAAATGACCAAAGTCACTTAAGAAGAGTCTCGATAAAAATCAGGAAAGATTATCTTCAAGGAATTTCAAAGGGTAGGACTTTTCAATGAAATTGGACAAAGAGGTGTGAAAGGGGATTGGTTCAAATTTGGAACATTTTATTGTAGAATCCAAAGGAGGAAGAACTAGGGGATGTCATGGATCTAGAGGAGAATCTCAGTGACTTCCCAAGCTATCCTAATGTTTGGCTTCAATTTTGATGAGAAATATTTAAGTGTTTGATGCTGCCAATTTTATTAGTTAGGGCATACATTCGTATGAAACTATCATACAAATAACCTGGAAGATCTGAGGGTTTAGGTCGCGACAAACGACGACCTCGAAATCCTAAGACGAGTTAGGGCTTATATTGTATGGAAGGGCTATACAAATGCCTAAAGATATGGTGAGGATTTACGTTGCATAAGCAAGCAACCTCAAAGTCCTATGACTTTATTATTTTAAGTCTAAGGAAGGAAGATTGGTTTAGCTGGGGAAGACTGGTTTTGCTGTTGAAGATGGTCGTGCTGCCCACCATGTTAGCTCCAAGCTCCTCACCATGACGAGTTTGAATTTTCTAGTGTGTCAATTTATAATGTCAAATTAGGTGGCCCTATGGTTGAAGTTCTTTAAATTTTATGAGGGCATATTAAAGTTTATTAAAGCGACACCGGTTAGGATCCCACAGTTCCCTCGTTCTGGCACCACTATTTTTTATTGGATTCACTTAGTCCAAATGAACTTACTAAACCCAACTTAATGAGTTCCATAATTTCATTTCAACCGTGGGAAGCCTCGTTAGCAAC
>NEWO01001175.1:104828-118085 GCA_003013225.1 Phalaenopsis aphrodite
CCCCAATTCTACCAAAAATACTCAACTTGGTCTTTTTCCACTGAACTCACCAAAATTATCTAAGTACCCTAGAAACCCTAAATTTGGCCAAAATTCCCAAATTTACCTAAACTACCTAAATTTGTTCAAAAATCATTTCAAACCTTTCGAAAAACAACCAAATTACCCAAAATCACCAAAAAATTGCCAAATTACCAAAATGCCCCTCCTTAGCACAAAATTTCAAAAATTTCAAAAAATTCCAAAAAAATTTCAAAATCTTCCAAATATTCTCAATTTTATTTTTCTCAACTACCACATGACCCAATTTGATCAATTTTACCATTTTGACTAAAACCCCCAAATTTCCTTTAAAGACCTATTTTCCCTAAAATCACCTCAAATGTCCATCAAATTAATCCCAATTTTCCCAAATTTCAATCCTAAACTCAAATTCACGTTTGAAATGAAAAATTTAAACAAAATATAAGCTCAATTGTGCAATTCTTTGAGCCCAAATTTGATCTAAACCAAACTCCCAATTTTAGCCACATGACTTAATCTCACATAATTAAACCAATAGCCCACCCAATTTGCCACAATTTATATTGAAAACTCTTCATAACAATCTTAAACATCAAAATTAACTTTAAATTGGCCTTGGTGAAGCCTAAATTTTACTTAATTTTGACCTAAGTCCAGAAAGCCCAAAATTTGCCCCAAATTAGCTATATCCCTAAATTTCAGCAAATTGATTGCCTTAGCCCCAAAATGTTTTATCCATTCCTTCATGAAAAATCTTCACAACATCTTCCTTGATCATTTGGACCAATCAATTTGGATTTAGCTCAAGGCTAGCCAAATCTAGACCCAAGTCTAGCCCAACATGCTCAAATTGACCAAAATTCCAAAAATCGCTCAGATTGAACCCCCAATTGAACTCAAAATCACTTCAACCCTTCACAAAAATCATGATTACAATCATCTACATCAAATGAATCAATCAATTTTTTCAATTGACATGGCTAGCCTAGTACAAACCCAAGTTTTGGTCATTTGGACCCACATTGGACCCATGACCCAATGTGACCAACTTAGATTAAATGTAATCAAATTGACTCTACCTTATCCAAACCTAGGAACCCTAAGACTGACCCAAACCCACCTAATCCAACCTAAATGAGCTGTGGACCAAGGAATCCTCAAATCAAGGGATTTGATTCCATATTTTCTTAAGCCAAGGATATTTTTTTCTAAAACAAAACACCAACCCATTTAATTGCTGTGACATAATCCCCTGGCTCACTTGGCCTCCTAGTGACCTTCCCTAATCTGGCTGGTCAGCCCAGTGGCAGGAAAATGGCTAAAATAAGAGCCACCCATGGAATCAAACCCAATTCAAAGCTAGGGGCCACCTCATCCCATTTTGAAGCTTAGAGCCTCACTGCCGTCCACCTAAGCAAACTATTTCACCCCCCATTTGACCATGACAACCACCCCAAGCCATTTTTATAAAAGCTCCACCTCCACGGCCATGGAGGTGTGCTAAAAATATCTCAAGGAAACCTCTACAAATTGTTTCTATAGCTTTTTTGAGACCTCCACAGTGCAACCTAGCCATCACATCGCCTTAAAGCTTCTAGTGGAAGCTCAATTTCAGAGCTCAAAACCTTGCTAGAGAGAGGATAGAGCTCTCAACACCTCTACACTCCACCAAAATGAAATTAAACTCACCCACGCCATAACCACAGTGAAAGAAGAAAATCTCCCCATCAAATCCCCCTCATACAAAGCCCCTAGTATAGCTCTAAACCAACACCTGAAATCGAGCTTGGTCAAATTCCTATCTAGACCTTTCACCACAGTAAGAGGTTCATTCTCTAGCCTCCTTGGACTTCCACGAGCGTGTCAAGTACCTCTGATTGAAGTTTCCCTTCTCAGAATAAAGGTATTGAACTCCCCTTCTTCCTGAGCTTATTTCAATTCTCCATTTATTTAGAGCTAATTTAATGTCTTGATTACCGTATGGATGTGTTTGTTACACCTAAACGATCATTTATAAACTAACCACACTTAATTTGGTTGAGAAATGAGTATGATCTTAAGCTTTGAAAATGGAGGTTTCTCAGGCTAAGGCATCGGGGATGATGACCACACCCTGTTGCATCACACATATATTATACAGACTGCTCTGAAATTGCTGGATGGAGAGACAGAATGAAATGGCGGGACGCGTGGCAGCTGTCATCTACGGTGGCATTCAATTGAAGCCTGCTACGTGTAGCGCTCGGAGATTCATAGGATGAGGTGGCGTCACACAGGATAAAAAAAATTAGGGATTTTCTAATTTAAATAAATAGCCCTAACTTTAAAAATCAATATCTTGGTGTAGAAAAATCACAAAAAAAACTCTAGTGCTCAGTGAATAGAGGAGAACAATGTGGAAATGATTTGAGTTCATTTGATGCATATTTTTTTAATTAAATAAATATTATTTTGAGTCTTTTGATTCTCCATGCATGTTGACATTTCACTATGGCTTGAATTTTTGGCATGTCGTTGCCTCAGTCTTAGGGAGCATTCTTTGATTTTTCCAAAGTCAGAGAAGATCTCTAGAGAGAGATCTATATTTTTCAAGTTTATGTCTATTATTTGCATGAATAAATCATAATAATTAGCATGTTGCTTAGAAAATTCCAATAAAATTTTGGAAGATTTACTATGACTAGAGAACCCTTTGGAAAATATTTCATGGGTTAAGTCATTAAAATTGCACTTAATTTTCATAAACCCTAAAACACAAAGAAATTTAATTTTAGGAAACACAAACATCTAAATGACTTAATTTTTTATCTCCACTATGATTTAAAGTTCAGAGAACTCTCCATAAAAATCTCAAAACATTTTGAGCTCATTTAATAACTCAAATAAATTTTTCAAGTTAAATGCCATTTTTAACACTAAAATGATTTTTAGTAATTAAAATTTCACTAAAAAAATTACAAAAATTAGTGATCAGAGAAATTTTCTAAAAATAAAATTGTAAATAAAATAAAAACTTCATTTTTAAGCCTCTCTTCAATATTTAAATAATTAAAAAATGAGAAAAATCACAAAAATAATAAAATTCATGGAAATGTTCTAAATTTTTTCTAAGAACTTAGAAAAAATTGGATTATTTTTCCTGATTTTCTAAGTGAAGATATTGAATTCTCAAGCTTAAAATAATTTTTAAAAGCTAAAAATGGATTTTTGCTAAAATAATTCTAACAATTCAAAGAAAAATCAGAAAAAATGTGAAATTTATTTTTTTGGGTTCCTTGACCTCAGAAATATTTTTAAAAAAATATAAAACTTAGTTTTCCACATTTAAAATATTTTAAAATTAATAAATGCTCCAGAAATTAAAACAATTCCAACAATTCAAATAAAATTCAAAAAATCATGAAATAAGTGATTCTGTGGTATAAGTCTGCCTTCAGTAAAAATTTCTAGGGGTTAGGCTTTCTCTTGGTCAATTTAGGCCATTTTCTTTGAAAAATTCTATTTCTTGCATGTAAATAATTTTAAATCAAATTAAATTTTGAAAAAGATCACATTTTTTTCCTCTGATGTCTTAATTGACTCAAGAGTGAGGTGGGATAAAAATTCCAAAGTCATTTGAATTAAATTTGACAAATTATGAAGTGATAGAGTCTTAGGGGCAGACAAAAGTGTAATTTTGGAAATTTGGTCTTAATTAACATTTAGGCTTAAGTCAAAAGGGAAAATTTGTAACCTTTGATCCTAATCAATATATTTGGATGATTGAAACACAAGAGATTAATTGGTAGAAACCCATATCACTTTTCTTAATTAAAAGGATAAATTTGTAATTTCCTTAAATTATTAAAATTTGGAAGTTTAGTCAATTAAATGCTCTTAGACTTAGAGGTATGATTTTGGGAGTCAATAATTCACTAATTTAACACCCCTGTTTGATGTTTAAATAACTTTCAAAAAAATGAATCATCTTCACTTAAAATTCAATCTCTTTCAAAATATATTGATAAGACACCTACCAAAGTTTAATAAGCTTAGTAGTGACTAAGGCTAAATCAAATTTGGTTAAATGAGGATTAAAAAAGTGAACATGGTAACAAATTAAAAATCTTTAAAACACTACAAGCCCAAGTTAAAAATTGTCTACGTGCCTCGATAACATTAACTTGCCCTTTTAAGGGTCTTCACACAAATAATCATCAAATTAAATTATAAGTGACAATTACCCTACTCTTATGGACAATTGAAATACCAATGTTCATTGAGCATTAAAGGTATTTATAGGATGGGTTATTAAGCAGCATAATAAGTTTAAAAAGAGCTCAAGGATTTTCACCAAGTAGTGAGAGAGAAGCATGGACCTGCTTCTTTTTCCAGATCTGTTGGATATTTCAGAGGGCTACTAAATTTAATATGTTTTGCTCAATAAAAATCATTTTTAATTAATCAAATAGGGACCCACCAAGATACGACCTAGGGTTGGATAGAACACTAAAACCTTAATTTTCCACTTTATATAAAGTGCTCTCACATGCATTGTGAGTTTCAAGTGGTGGAACGAGAAGTCTCGCCAGGTACGTTTTTTTATAGTTTATAGTGTCGTATTTCTTGTACTTTCATAATGTACATTTTATGCTTACAAAACTTGCATGCTAAAAAACGATGCCACCCTGCATGAAAACTAAAACTATTAGGATTGCCACAAAACCAAAACCAAAATCGAAAATAAAATCAACCAAGATAAAAATCACCTCCACAACATTCAAAATATAAAACAACTCAAAATTTAATCACATACATCACAAAAACAAAAACTTCAACTTAATTAAGACATCTCTATCGGATGATTATGAATCACTCAGAGGAGATAAATTACGATTGCTAACAAGACCTCCCACGGTCTAAGTGAAATTATGGAACTTTAGTAAATTCATTTGGACTAAGTGAATCTAACATATAATAGTAGTGCCGAAAAGAGGTAACCATAGGATCCTAGCCGGTATCGCTATAATCAACTTTAACATCCCCCATATAATTTAAAAGAACTACAACCATAGGGCCACCTAATTTGACATTATAACTTGACACACTAGAAAATTCAAACTCATCGCAGCAAGGAGCTTAGAGCTAGCATGGTTGGCAGCATGACCATCTTCAACAGCAAAACTTGTCTTCCTCAATTAAACCAATCTTTTTTCCTTAGACTTAAACAACAAAGCCATAGGACTTTGAGGTCGCTTCATTATGCAACGTAAATCTCACCTTATCTTTAGGCCATTGTATAGCCCTCCATATAATATAAACCCTAGCTCGTCTTAGGATTCCAAGGTTATTGTCCTTCACAACCTAAATCCTCACATCTTTCATGCTATTTCTGTGATCGTTTCACATGAATGTAAGCCCTACCAAATAAAATTGGCAGGATGAAACACCTAAATATTTCTCCTCAAAACTAAAGCCAAAATTTAGGATAGCTTGGGAAGTCACCGAGGTTCTGCCTCGGATATGTGACATCTCCTAATTCTTCCTCTTTTTGGACTCTAGAACAAAATGTTCCAAATTTGAACCATTCCCCTTTCACACCTCTATGTCCAATCTCGTTAAAAAGTCCTATCCTTTTGAACTCTTTGAATATAATATTCCCTGATTTTTATTAAGAGTTTTCTTAGGTGACTTCAATCATCTAAAATGTAACTAACTATAGGGGCTTGCCTTTATAGGAAGCTTGTTCAAACCAAGCTTAATATAAACCAAATTTAATTGTTCATATTAAATAGAGAAATTTGTTGGCAAATACAACAGTTTCACAGACCAAACGAACGTCATATATTTCTTAGTTTATTTGATGGAGCCTCATCCTCAAGCCTTGTGTTTATCTTTCAGGATAGATATTGGGTTTAAGGTATAGTGCTCTTTCATTTAAATTATGAAAAATATGGGGTCAATTTGATTTCATATTTTTCTAAACTATATATATGCAAATTAAAATGTCCTTCCGAAGCGGGCGGCGGGATTTCGATTCTAGTGATCGACAGCTTCTAACAGGCAACTCCTCCACCTAAAATAAAGCCAACAGATTCTGGCGACTCCACTGGGGACAAGCTTTCCTCTCCATTTAAATAAAGAAATACTATCTTCACACATCGGTAATTTGTCCATGTCCCTCTTAGACCAAATTACCCTTCTTCCGGTGACATGCTTTACCCGTTTCTGTCATGGGAAAGTACAGTCATCTTTTTGAACTTCAGGACTGTCTGTTGAATCAACTTAGAACTGAGGGGTTCAGGAGGCCATTAAGGACTCTTTAAATCTTCATGTGGGGTCAGACCCCCAATAGTTTTGTTGGTGGACTAGTTCCACCTTAGCTTTGTGTGTTGCTAAATGGGTCCCGCACTAGGTCTTAAACACTTCACATCTCTCTTTCTTGTTTGATTTGATATTCTGCAAATTAAATCAAATAATTTTGTGTTGCCTGCACTTTAAAATTTTCTTATATTAATTAAATTTCTCTACCTTCAAATTACCTTTTTGCTAAAACTCGGTCTACAGATCAACCTCTGTTAATTTTAAGAGTTTGCTCTAAGATTACAAGGTTTTGGCCATATAGCTTACCCAGAGCTTTCTTTTTTAAAGCTGCTGCAATGGCTTACCCAATGCTGATTTTTTTGTGCAACTTGCCGACAAGCCATGAAACCCGCAATGTCGCTCCTACCATTAAGTTTGGAGCTGGATTTAAAGACCTGAAGGTTATCCTTGGGAAGGCCCCATTCGTCAAAATGAAATTCATCGCTCCAGAAGTTCAGGAGTCATCTGCTGAATTCAACCTGAACTGTCTTTAGGCTTCCCTTCTTGTAAGAAGGTCAAGACTACTGTTCCTGCTATGATAACTACCAAGCCTGCTATCCCCGCTGCTGCTAAGGGGAAAGAAGTAATGACCACTCAAGATCTGATGGTGGGATTAGCTGTTCTTCCATCGGTATACAAAATTTGATCAAGTTCAATAACTGTACCACTAACTCAAACTCAAAGGAGAAACCACAGCCGGAGAGTTTGGAGGGTCATTAAAGCCCAGGCTCTTGAGGAGATACTTGCCGAGAAAGATCCTCACCAGGATGAGTCAAGATTACTGGAAACATATCCACTCCTTCAAGGGCGTAGATTCCATCCTTTGATGGATACCAATGGGTACGAAAGTTTCCAAAAAATGACTGTTGTGTTACCATTACTTCATGGACAGGGTGTGGAGAAAAAGAAACCTACTTTTATCACCCGAGTTAGTTCAGTTTTTCAGAGGTTAGCCGCCAAAGAAGGCTATTCTATCAGTGAACTACTCAAACGAGTGGGACACGCAATATCCCCTTGAATAAAGAAAAAAATTTTAAGTGGCATCAAATCTGCCAGATGATATTAAAAGTTAACTAAAGCTTTGCCTGCTCACATTCCCGTCTGGTTTTGCTTAGGGAACAGAGTTGTTACCGCCATAGTTACCACCGATTCTACCCCTACCAGAACCATAGGCCATTGACCAATCAAGTCAAGACTGGGTCCAAGAATCCTACCAATCACACATTATAAAGACATTCCTAAAACTTTAAAGGAAAAGATGAAGAGAGTACCTAGTACTGTAGTTGATCTGTACCATGGGGAGCATAATTTTCCTCGACATGCTAATATTTCTGCTAGGACACTCCGTCTTGAGACATCACCATCAAATAAAAAGGTATGGATACCTGGGTCGCTGCACCAATACAGTCCAGTAAGCCTGCAGGGCAAGATCATGGAATGAAGCCAGGGTCTAAAATATCTGACATCGTTGCAATAATTGCTAGTGAGATGGAAAAACAAGAGGAGGAGATCCAACAAAGTCCTCCAAATCTTAAAGCAATTCAAGAGTCAATAATCAAGGAAAAATTTGAAAAACTTGGAGTCAAGATTTCCAAGTTGGCTTGGGAACATGGAGTTTTCTTCGATGACGATGATGAAAATTTTGATTGTAATGATTACCTCAAATAAGATTTCATAAATATTAATGTCATCAAAACCAGAGCAACTACATCTGCATGTGAGGCTCTACCTCTCGTTAAAGAGAATGTCATAGATGAGCTGCGTAGGGCTATCCTACTAAAAGATGAAAAAGTCGGCCAACTAGAGAAAAGAATAGAAGAGATGGCCACAGTCATGACCACCATGGCCACCATTTAAGGGCAATCACAAGCACCGCAACTAGCCTCTCCGAAGATCAACCAACTAGAAATCATACATATCATGGATGAAAGAAGAGAAGTTGCTTCAGCAAACAGAGATGAGCAACAAAGAAAGGATTCTCCATTGGGTGCCATGCTAGAGAAAGAATTTAAGGAAATGATTGAGCAAGTTTGGGAGGCCTTAACCAAATCCAAGGGTGGAGCATTGATTCTAAAGGGTACACCTTACCCGGAAGAATTCGATGACGTGCCCTTTTCTAAAGACTTCGTGTCCCCAAACTTTAAGATATTCAATGGGACTGAAAATCCCAGACAACATATAGGTCACTTCCGAGCCAGTTGTGGAAACACAAGAAATAGTGAAGCTTTACTCTTCCAATAGTTCGTCAGCAGCTTATCATGGATCGTATTTGATTGGTATGCCAATTTGCCCAACGGATCAGTTAAGACATTCACCGAGTTGGAACAACTATCTGTAAAAAGATTCGCTAGAGCGCAACATCATGTGTCTATAAGAGAGCTCATGATGAAAAAGCAAAAGCCCAATGAGACTTTAGTGGATTACATTTTGGGGTGGAGAAACCTTAGCATGAAGTGTGAATCTCAGCTACAAGAACATCATGCAATTGAGATTCTACTCAAAAGCATTCATGGGCTAGTAGCTTTCATGCTCAAGGGACTCACCATTAAATCCTTTAAGAAGCTACTCAGTAAAGCCAGCAGTCTTCAAGAAGAAATCAAATATATGGATTCACACGAGAAGTCCAAGGCAACCAGAGTGTTTGAAAAGAAGTCAAGAATGGTAGCGACTGTCGACAAAGGAAAACAACCAATGATGATATATGCAGACAATCCTCGCCTATCTTCATCACAGTACGCTAAAAAATAGAGTAGCCAGTCCAACCAGTGACCACCTCAAGAAGGATCACCTGGAATAGGGAATAAGAAAATATCCCTGGCAGAACGACAGAGAATGGTGTATTCTTTCAAAGATGAAGTCGTATCCAAAATGTTCAGAAGCCTGATCAAGAAGCTTGAGTTCAGACTACCAAATCCAAAGAAGCCCAAAGAGGTTGATAAGAAAGATGAACCAAATTATTACCCATACCACCAGTTGTTCGACACAATATGGAAGAATGTTTCATCTTTAAGAATTGGCTCGAGAAGAACCTTAAAGAAGGTAATACAACAATCTCAAAAAAAAATATTTAAGAGAACTTGAAAAGGGTACCATAAATATGATTTTGGCCGAACCAATCTCCCTGATTGATCCATATACTAGAGAAGATGGATGGAGTATGACTTGGGACAAACTCAAGAAGGTCCAAAACCAAATACAAGATTCATCAAAACAATCTTCTGCATATACCAAAAAAGACGGATGGAATGATGTTTGGAGCAAATCATTCAAGAAAATGTTGAACCATATCCAGTCTGCATCAAAACAAGCCTCTGTCAAAAACTTCAGCCTGCCAAACCGGAGACAAAGATTTCACCAGGAGATCCATCATCGTCAAGGACATAGAGGAAGAAGAAAAATACTACAAAGATTGATAGCATGGGGGGGGTAGGATAGGGACTGCCTCTACTAGATTAGTTGTTTCAGATTCGGGGAAAAAAATCCTCAAACCCCTGACTTTGTATGATTATCTTCTTACCCCTCCGGGGTCTTATGAATATAATGATTGTGATTTTGGCTACTTTTTAACTGTTTATTGTGATAACGTAATTGATTTTGACCAATCTAGCCTCGATCTCGATTCTCAAAACGATTCTTAAATTATACTTGAGTTTGATGAACTATCTAACAAGATCAAATAAGACATCGACAATATTGCTTACGATAGCGTTGGGAGTGAGGAAACAATCCTTGAACGCCACAGTGCACCGCTTTCCATCAAATTAGATCTTTCCAACAAAGAAGAAACACCAAAAGACTTGACAATGATATCTCATAAAGAAAAAAATTACAGAAGTGAATTTAAGGAGCTGGAGAGTATTATCCATGAGAACAGCTCTGACAGATAAAAGAAAACAAATAGTCACTCGAGAAGAGCTACCTCCACCTGCACCAGTGGAAGAACTACAAAAACAAGAGAAACCTGGAGGATCATACAAAGTGGATTACAACATGCTAACTCATTTTAGAAAGTTGTCAGCCCGATTAATCATCTACGATGCTCTGATCCTGTCAAAGGAGATGAGAGAGTCTCTGGTTACAACCTTGTTAGATCTAGAGATTTGCTTAGCTCAGTTGGCCAGCACATCCTCAAATGAAGTTTAATCATTGAAGGAACAACTTGTGGTAACCTCTAAAGATGAAGATTTCCTGTTCGGTACTGCCGACCACAATCATCCACTCTACATCTTCGTTAACATTGGTAGATTTGTGTTGTCCATAGTTTTAGTAGATCCTGAAGCATCGCTCAACTTGATGAGTCTACAGACATTGGCCTATTCGGACATGAAGCCCAAAAACTTACGACCGATCAAATGATGTTAAGAGTATTCAACTAAAAGGGAGAGAGAGCCCTTGGATCAATTATATTGCTTATGAAGGTTGGAGAACTAGCAATAACCGCTAAATTTCAAATCATCAACACCGAGACCTCTTTCAATGTTTTACTTGGTCGATGGTGGATTCACGAACACAACATAGCTCCATCGTCTCTACACCAATACATTAAATACTACCAATAAGGACAAGAGCATTGCATCAAAGGAGATCTACAACCGTTTTCAATTCATGAAGTCAGTATTCATGAAGATGCTGCCTACTACATGCCTCTGAAGAAAACTGTCTTCTCTCGCAAAATTGTCACAAACAAAAATGAATATTCAGGAAAATCACAAAAAAGAGGCCATTCAACTTTGCTTCAGCGATCTTCCACCACTCTTTTACAACAAGTTGGTGGAGGTTCTTTTAGTTTGTGCACCCGAGGTCGAGGCCGGAGATGCGGACAGGAAGAACCAACTTAATCATTGAACGGACTAGGCCAACCATCAACATTGATGATGAAGACAGTTTTGAAGATGAAATAATGATGACAAAATAGAAGAAACCTTAGTACGAGATATACTTAGAAGATACAAAGAAGAGCAAATATGAAACAATATACGATCGGAAAAACCACTATGTGAATGTTATGACCCTTACTCCGATCCTCCCTCAAAATGTTGAGATTTTAAAGGTCAAGGAAGTCCATAGCGCTGGTTCAAAGCTGATCAAGTTTTACCGCGCTTCTACCTCTACTGATCTTGAAAATCATGTAAACTTGGATGATGATCTTAATGAGTTAATGAAATTGTCTTTTGGTTACTTTTCTCCTTGTGTACAAAAGTTAATTTAGTAGGGACACTTGCAAAATTAAACGCCAAAAGATAAATTTCAACATTTTAAAAAATTATGGAATGTTAAAAGTCGAACTCTAAACTCAAAAGAGGTTCTCAAATTTGGTACGGTTGAATCAGTCGATAATTTAGTATTTTGCATGGTTGTTACTAGTGAATCAGAAGAGGATTGCCTCGACATAGAGGATGACTCTTCTGATCAACTTCTAGAAGATGCTCTGCCAGAATTTGAAGAATAAATCAAGTCAACTATTGATGAATTGAAGGAAATCAACCTCAGAATAGAAGCACAGCCTCGGCCTACATTTATAAGTTTTCTACTCAACGATGAAGATTCTATAGAGATGATTAAACTATTAACAAATTCAAAGATTTCTTCACATGGAGCTATGATGAAATGTCATGACTGTCAGCAGAGGTTGCAGTTCATAAACTCGGGTTGGACAAGAATATAACTTCAGTAAAAAAAGCTCTCAGGAGAATGCGCCTTAAAATAGAGCAACAAGTAATTACCGAGGAGAAGAATTAATAGACACTAACTTTGTAAAAGAAGAGCAGTACCCCACATGGTTAGCTAATATTATCCCTGTTAAGAAGAAAAATGGACAAATCTGTATTTGTGTAGACTTCAGGGATTTCAACAAGGCATGCCCAAAAGACGAGTTTCCACTACCAATACCAGAAATGATGGTGGATATCACCTCAACACACGAAAATTTCTCCTTCATGGATGGATTGACAAGATACAACCAAATCAAGATGGCTCCCTATGATGCAACACTTACAGCCTTCAAGACACTGATTGGAAATTTTTGTTACATAGTGATGTCGTTCGATCAAAAGAAAGCTGGAGCAACATACCAATGTGCAATGACAAAGACTTTTTACGACCTCATTCACAATCAAGTGGAATGCTACGTGCATGATTTGGTCATCAAAAGTAAATGAAAAATAGACCATTTGCATGATTTGAGGATCGGGTTCCAACGATTATGACTATATGACCTTAAAATGAATCCCTTAAAGTGCGTCTTTAGCGTTACCTCCAAGAAATTTCTAGCATTTGTTGTCTGTCATTGGCGAATCAAGATCAAACTGGATAAGGTTAAAGCTATCTTGGAAATGCCTCCTCCTAAAAACTTGAAACAACTACGTTCCTTCCAGAGGAAGTTGGTATGTTTGAGACACTTTATTTCTAATCTCTCAGATAGGTGTCAGCCCTTCTCGACATTAATTAAAAAGGATGTAAAATTTGTTTGGAAAGAGAAATGCCAGCAGGCCTTCGAGGACGTTAAGCAATATTTAATAACACTTTCAGTTTTGGCAGCCCCAATTTCAGGGAAACCATTGATACTTTATACTGTGGCCTTAGACAACACTCTTGGAGCCCTCTTAGCCCAAGTACATGATGAGGGTTGTTAACCTCAATTTTGGTTGAGGTTTAGTTTCTCCTCTTTAATAGCCTAGGGTCTAGCCGTAGGACTTTTCCTGTTGACTATTCCTAGAAAACTAGACTTGGAACCCTCACCATTAGAAATTCTACCCTCTTCTTTACTCAACTTGGAGTTCCACATATTGCTCTCAACTTTAAATACTTAGTAGGTGGGGTCACTGTGGGGAAACTCAAGATGAGTCACCCTTAGGATTGTTGAACCTTAAGGTTGACCCTGGGTCTTGATCT
>NEWO01001176.1:42183-68732 GCA_003013225.1 Phalaenopsis aphrodite
AATGATCTTCCTATGATCAATCTGGAAGAAATTTCTCCACCGGCACCACCTATTCCTCCAGCCTACCAATATGTTCCTCCAGCCGACCAATATTACCCATGTGTTGAATACATCCTTCCAGATCATGCTGGTTTCGATATGCCTTTGCAGCATGATATTCTATATCCTTTCGAGCAACCTGCTGCATTTGTTGAACCCACTCCATTTGATGAATCTCTCCATCATTTTGCTGATTTTAGTACCGAGGATCCGTCAGTTGGTATGCTGCCTTCAGACTCCCCTATGTGGAGCAACTTAGATGATTGGACTTGGTCTGATAGTGTTTTTCTAGATTTAGAATCTGCTATATAGATATAGCATATGTTGTTTTTCATTGTATACAACAACTTTATTGTTTGAAATGAACGTTCTAAGCATTTTAGGACAAGATAAATAATAAAATTGTATATAAATTCTGAGGATTACAACTTTTTGGGTCATTTGTTCTTTAAATTTTCCAAAGCTTAAAACCATGAATTTTCTAAATATAATAAAATTTAGGCATGCACCATTGGCATTGTAACTTAATGGAAAGTTGTTGGATCCCCTACCTTATAAATATCAAGTCACTTGGGTCTCTCATGCGAATTGCAATAATTTTTTCACAATTGTACACCAAAAAAGCTTTCAAAAACCTCAAGGAAGTACCACTGATTAACCAAACAATTTATACGTAAATCAATTAATTAGTACTTGTCTGCATGAAGACAATGTTCCCAGAATATGACTAATTTTTCAATAAAAGACAACCAGGAATAATCAACAGAGGAACAGTGCATTTGCACGAAGGGTGCTTTATTTTGACCATACTAAATCGAAAAAGATAGTGCAATGCAGTGAAACAAATCAGCAATTAAAAGAGTAATTTTCAGAGACAGAAATATCAAATAAATAAATTTCAACCATAATTAGGAATTACATTATTCCTTTTTGTGGAGCTTTATATCGTGAGGACCTCCCCTTGCTATGAATTTGTCATTCATAATGTGTAATTGGCCAAAGAAAATTCCTATCTGAATCATTCTTTGAGAAAGGGAATGGCAAGTTGCTTCTTCAAGTATTCAGCAATCAACCATGCAGTTTTAAAAGCTGATTCTAAGCACAGACCATCGTATTGATGTAGTATAAGAATGCCTAATACTTACTGCTTCCATTAGAGCTACAATTTCTGAATCTTTTAGTTTTGCGCCAACTCTTTCCAAACCAAAGTTTAGTTCCTCAAGTGTGATCTGGTCACTGTTGTCCGCGTCTAACATCTTGAACATTTGCTAGAGTCCTGCAATTTCTCGTTCACACAAACTCCCGGCAATGACCTACCACATATAGAACAAAATTGAGCAGATGGAGTTCTAATAAATAAAGATGCAAGAAGCCATTGACAATTTTTATGATGAACATTATTGGTGAAACCAAACAGTTTTAATGCTGATAAAGTCTCAAAAAATTTAATGTGAAACAGAAACAACCTAGAAACTAAGCATGATCTGTTGCAATAAAGAAGAACTAAAATAAAGAAGATGATGTCAACTAAAACTTGCAAGCATTAAACGATTGAACAACCCCACCTAAGATTTTAGGTTTTCAATTCCAGTAACAAGTATGGAAGTTGACACTAGTTCCATGGCAGCACAATCACAAAAGAAAATGTTAGGGTCATATCACATGAAAGCAAGATAAAAGGAAATGGACTGAATCAAAAAATAGAATGCAACATTTAAGCTGTGTTTCCTCGTATATCAAGTCGGATTGGGGCGATAGGAAGTGCCACTAAGCCTCCTGTAAGTAATCGGCCAGTTTCAAACAATATTGAAGCACATGGTAGAATGAACCCAAAACAAGTTGGTGGTCACTTCAACTAAATCCAAATCCAGATGAAGATTTAGAAGAAAAATAAGTTTGCAGCGATTTCAGGTCCCTGGTTATGTTATATGCAGAATTTAATTGGTATTGAAAGTTTACCATATAAAGTCTAACCAAACCAGCCAACATGAATCAAAACTCATTTCACAAACACAGTCCAAGGTCTAAGAAATATAGCAGGTTACCAGAATGCTGACAAACTAGTGCATGTTCTTAGTAATCATGTAGGATAGGAAGGCTGCAAACACACACTAAATGAAAAAAGACTGGTTCATCATATTCTAAACTGAGTGAATTCATGCATTTCAAGAGTAATTGTTCCTCGAGAAGTCTTTTCTATTTACATGAAGAAAACCTCAAAAGTAAAAAATAATGCATTGTTTTAATATGGATGATAAATGGAAAAAAATGTAATGAGGCATGCAATATCAACTTGAAAATGGTAAAATGAATGGCACTCACTTGCACAGAGGATGTGAAATCAAAATTAACCATGTTCTAATTTTCACATACAGGTTTTTACAGGCACAGTTATTGAACACAACTATGATCTTTTGCCAACCAAACCAGCCAACAATTCTTCTTCTGGTCATGTAGACGTTATATGTCAATTTTACTTGCTAGATTACAACTCTTGTTGTTTATATTTTGTTTTAGAGAAATTTACGTATATTNCTCGCATTTTAGAGCATAATAAATTCAAGTTTATCTGATGTTTCTTAATTCGTGCAACATTCTCAAACTTTAAATACAAATATTTACACATTTGTCAAAAAACACGTGAACCAAATTATTTTTAATAATTTGATGGATCATGCATGCCTTTTTGAAAGTGTCATACAACCTCCGATGCAAAATAGTGAATTGTTTGTCATATAAAGAAAATTTTATTCACATGAGTGTGTTATCATTTAAGGAATGCACCGGTTTGATTTTAAGAAAAGCTCTTTAGTTTGTTACAGGTGAAGCTGTAGAGTCCAAAAGTAAGGTATATAAATATAAGGCTAGGAAATGTCATTTACGAAAATATTATTGTCAAGTAAAAATTGATCATTACTGGCATAAACTGGAGCACCGATTCAAGCTATTTTGAAGAACAATGTATACAGAATCCATAGGCGCAATGGCTAGGCCCTTGTATCATGCAGCTCATTCGCCACATGTGGGTGGGTTTGACTTCAGAAGATTCCCAATCATTTCCTGAAGTAGCTGATGATATGTTTGAAGATGGAGTAAGTAGTGACCGAAGCCCTGCATAAAAAAGACTACTCATTCTTAAAAATTCTCACATCTGTAGAAAATATTAAAAAAAGTATAAGGAAATACAACCATTTTTTTATGAGCATAGATGTATCACTGAAGAAGATTATACAAGACAATTAATCAAAAGAGTATGTGCATAATCCTTCAATTACACCAAGTCTACATCGTGATGATTTTGAAGACCAGTAAAGAAAAAAAAGAAATTAATGCTTGTAATTTCACTTTGGGCTTATTCAGTTGCTACAAATTAAAAAGTATGCTTAGAAACAAACAAAATTTATCTTAAATCCATCATTTGGTTGAATAGAGTTAGAGATCAATCTTGTATTTTGCACTCTAGAAAGCTTCACTCAGCCCCAAAAAAAATAGAATTACATTATGTTAACTGAAGAGATAGAATAAAACACTGGCTGATGAATTTTCATTGATATAATATCTTCATAAATGTTATAGTAATACAATACTAAAATAAGGCAGCAGAACAAAGCCAAAAAAAGTATATTGTATAAAGAAAAAGCACTAGCTTTTAAATGTAAAGTAATATTGATACAATATTTAATGATAAAATAGCAGAACAAAGTTATAAAAGCACGTTATACAAATACTAATAATTATAAATAGGAACGAAGAAAAAAAGCACCTCAATATGAACGAAGGAATGAGCTGAGGGTTCACCAGTCAATCTGGTTTGGCTCAATATCTGTTATTTGCCCTAAATTAGAATTGAAGCAGAAGAATAATAACAACAATGGGAAAACAATTCAAATGAAAGTTAAATGTTGATTTAAATAGTTGTTTCTCTTCCACCTAATTAACCAACATCCTTTTCTATCTATTTGGTTGAAAATGTGTAAAATTAACAAAAAAAAATGTACATGAATTTTAGTATAAAATGCAAAATTCAGGCTACTCTGTAATTAGTTTAGAGAAAGGGCTCAATTAAGTTTGCTTTGTAGATTAGGATTGTAGATATATTTGTTATATGCTAATAGCTTACTTTTGGATTTATAATTGCATTGAGCTCATCTTGTTCTCTAAGCATATCAGCCATATTACAACATGATACACAAGCTCGTTCATTAAACAAGTCAGATATGATAAGAACCCACGTGTTCAGGTTGGTAACACAAAACAACATACAATGAAAAGCAATTTTTTTGCAAAAATACAATAAAATAAAACATATTGAAAGAACGATGTGTAACCTCCCTATGTAAGACACTATTAGAAGCCTGTCATCACTTGTTTTTCCTACCATGCTTACTGAATATAATAGTTAACTATCATTCACTGACAGAGACAACAACATACCATAGAATTATGAGGAGTACTAAAACATTGTTTGATCAAGAAATCCATTAAAAAAAATTTCAAAGATTAAGAGAATGTCCAATTCTTGAAGATAGAGCATTTGATATCAATAATTAGGACAAGAAAAGTTCTACATGAAGCAAATTATGGAGGATTCAAATTAATAATTCATACAATGAAACTACAGGATAAAGTAATTGTATACGAACTTTGTATATTTATGTCCAACTAGAAGTATCAATTTTATTTCGTACTATAAATATTAAATATAGAGTTAATTTTTCTTTGTTAAGACAATTAATGAAAATAATTAAAGTAGAGAGAATTCTCATATATTTTTTACAGCTATATAATTGAGTACAATATATATTGAATTAATATTCATTAACAAAATAGTGTTAAAGGTATGTTGATTTCATTGAAGCCATAACATGAATCATTAATTAGTGTCAGACATACTCGTGCAAAGACAAAAGATAATTACTAGAAAAACATGTTAATAAAAACAAAAAACAGAGATCATAGATATATTTCTAGGGACTACATTCTAATGAGATCTAGTAATGCATCCTTGAGTTTTCTAGGACATTACTCTTTTAATTATGAAATAGTCCTCATAAAATAAACGTTCTTGAGGAGACGCGCATTATCATGTCAATTAATTTATGATAAAAAGCAAACCAAACTATTTGATGCAAAGAAGAATTGTATCTTTAATCTATTAATGTCGTCATCTTTCTCTCAATATTGATACTAGCATGGTTTAAATATCATTCAAGCATTCTAAAGCAAATTCACTAGAAATAAGTAACAATATTTACTTCTATTATTTAACTTTTATAAGCATTTAAAATCAGACAACAAATATCTATTGCTTCCCTACTATACAACCCACTGCTCCACATTCCCTGCCATGCCACCACCTTACCCAGCCGTAAGAAATCACCACCACTCCTGAATCGACCCATAATAGGCGTCTGTGTGTCGTGTCAGTTGTTTTTTTTCAATTTTTGTGGCTTGTAACCGCATGTTGCCTTTTTGAGTCATTATAGTGCTTTGGTTATTGTCGTTTGTTTTAACTTTAGTATCAACAATCATTTCAACAAATTATTTAGCAATAAAATGTATCAAAATTGAAATATGATTAATGTAAGATTGCTTTTAATTACAAGAGCATTTGTTGCCACTTACATTTAGCCGACGTTTCAGAAAATTAATATAATCGATGACATTATCAAGTATAGATGCCTGATTACCGTTAAAATAAGCAAAAACAAACAAAAAAAATTAGAATGCATAAACAACATAGTGAATATAGAAAGGGAAAAAAGTCAACATTGAGATAAAAATTTTGAGAAACAAGGCTTCCAAGTCATTTAAATTGCATAAATTTCAGTTGTTTACATGACATAGATAATCAAATGAAACAATTTTTAGACATTTGTTCCTGTAGTTTATAACAAACTTCTACTGATAAGAGGTATTTTTTAAAATTTTTTAACTGAGAAAATTTGGGGTTGGATAGCAGACCATATTTGAGAAGGAGTATTTATATCGCTATGAATTTATTTTGAGAAGGATAAAATAAATGAATTATTAAAAATATAATAGTAATTTTAATAAAAGGCATTCTAGTCATTTGGGTTTGATCGACTTATAATTTTTTTTAATATTTAGCAAAGAAATTAATTGTGAACCACAAAACATTCTACAATTATTTATATATATTATGTGGAGCTACATGACATATTAAACATACCGTTTCAGAATATGGTAGTGCATTTTTCAATGCTTTAATTGCTTCGACAACTTTAGTTCTATATATCTGCCACAAGTAAACTTTTAGCAAATACACAAAGCAACTTAGGAGAGAAATGAAACGAAAGTTGGGTTATACTGCTCCAATAAATAGCTACGGTACAAGGCTATCTGTGTTATTGTTGCGGAGAAAAAGAACGATTTGGTATGAGAAAATAGTAAAATTGTAACAAACTCCCAAAGAAGACGAAAAATTTTCTTACTCGACTACAAAGTACTTTTGGAGTTCTTGCCATTTTTGTTGTGTGACATTAGAGCAGTATTTTGATTGTGGCTTGATCAAGACATCAAAGGGGAGCCAATTCTCAAAAATGAAATGGAACAAGCATAATATAATCCACAAAGAAAGAAAATGAAATATACTTATGAAATAGAAGGGAATCAACTTACGATCAAAGTTGCTTGTGCACATATCAAAAAGAATAATTAGAAAATAGAGTTGTAAATATGAACATACTTCTGCAGTTTCTTCAGATTTAACCTTATTTGCAAAATTGGCTTGTTCTCCTTGAGTATTTGAGAATGAATATCCAATCTATATTTTAAAAAAGCTTCAAACGCTTAGACTTTCGACATTACATGTGACATTATTGTAGAACATATGTACCGTAAATTACCCCAGAAGGCAAGAAATACTTCAAACTCCCAACTCTTATGAATTTTAGGTGCTGGATTCAGGGAATGTGATTGACAAGTGTTGAATTATATCAAAGTTTATACCTGCTCAATGAGAGCTATTCTTATAATACGCAAGTATATTCTCCACCGTCATCTTCTCATATTCTTATTTTGTTGCGTCTGAATCTATTGAAATTCAAGGTTTATTATGATATTGTCATCCAGGTCATCTCAATTTTATTATGTTGTAAAGTTGTACTCTCATCTTTTTATTAATAAAAATTCAAAGTTTTATCAGTACGAAACCTGCTAATTGGCGAAGCATACTCAACAAGTAAATCCTCTGTCTCAACACAAATTCTCACATCTCTTTATTTAGCATCCAAAATGACATTTAGAGACAATCAAAAGTGTAAACCATTAAAAGTGAAAACCATCAATGGAACCAGATAGTTTGTCTTCTTTGATGGTCATACAAGAACTAATTGGACATTCCTAAAGAAGAAAATATTTGAAACTACACAAGTCTATTAGTCCTTTTATGACATAATTTACACTCAGTCTCACTGCAAAATTCAAATCCTCAAAATTGATAATGCAAATGAATACTTTAAGTAGATCTTTGGATCTTATCTTGCTAAGAATAGTATCATCCATGAGAGTTCATGTGTTGAGACTCCACAATAAAATAAAATAGATGAGAGAAATAATATATATCTACTCAAGTTATCTAGGTCTATAATACTTTCTCACAATGTCCTTAAACTTTTCTGGGGAGATGTACTGCTTACAACCTCCTATCTTATTAATAGAATGACAAGCATGGTCCTTGGTTTCAAAACCTCTCTCCATGTTTTGATAGAAACATACACTCTCTTTTTTTCACATTTACCAACTAAACCGCCCAAAGCATAATCCAAAATCCATCAAATATGTCTTTCCTGGCCATGTTTCTAACAAAAAGAAGTATAAGCATTCTTTTTTCCATTACTAAAAAAACTACAACTCAATGAATGTTACATTCTTGGAAAAATAATCCTACCACCCCAAATCTGAAATTTAGGGAGAGAGTCTGGGTGAATATCAAATTTGGGATACTACTTTGGATACTTACACTGAATTAGAGTCACCACAACCTATTCTACTTTCCTCTAATCATTCTGTCTCTTAAGTTCCATCACTTGAGGATATCTAATATGAGATTGATAACAAGAAAATGCATAAGGAACTTCGTTTGTACACTAGGTGAAATAAATTCACTAAGCCGGATAAAAACCACATGACTGTTCACAACCAAACCATAATCCACACATCTCTGAAGTTCCAAGAGAGGTGGAATCCAATAAAGAAGATGAAAAGTTGCACAAAGTATCCTATTTAGGAATATATTGCTTATGAGAAGTTTTCATCACCTTCTAAAGTTTTTGTATATAATCTTCATATTGTGCAAATATCCAAGTCTATGTATGAAGCACTTCAAAGTCCAGAATGAAAAAATGTAATTGAAGAGAAGATTCTAACATTTGATCTAAATGACACATGGGCCTTTTTACAAAACTTCTTCTAGTTTTAAAAGTCGTTGGGTGTAAATGAGTGTTCAATATTAAGTACAAAGCAGATCGGAATATTAAGAGGTTCAATGCTAGGTTTGTGGCCAAAAGTTTCACTCAATCTTATGGGGTGGACTATTAAGAGATCTTTGCACCCGTGGTGAAGCTGAACAATGTAAGAGTTCTTTCCTTGGCAGTGAACAAAGTGCGGGAACTACATCAACTGGATTTCAAGAATGACGTTTTTGAATGAAGAACTTGAGGAGGAAGTTTGTAAGGAGATCCAACCCAGGTTGAAAAATGACTCAAAGAAATATCTGGTTTGTAAACTAAGAAAGTCAGGTTATGGCCTTAAAAAATCTTCACAGGCTTGACTTGAAAAGTTTGCTATGACTGAAATTTAATGAGTATATCAAATGCAAAGCTGATCATACACTGATACACTAGAGGATAGAAGGCTATACTAATTGTCTATATAGACTATATGATCCTGACATATGATGGTGAAAAAGAGATTAGAAAGATTAAGGAGGCTCTTGCCACTGTATCTAGGAGCTATAAGTTACTTTATGGGTATGGAAGTGGTCAGTACCAAGAAGGGAATCATGATTTTCCAAAGAAAGTACATCCCAAACCTACTAAAAGAGACAAGAATGCTAAGATTACATTTAAGGAGAGAAAAAATGCCAGTGAAAAAAGTTAGATGCCAGAGATTCGTGGAAAAGCTTATCTATTGTCATACACTATATTTGATATTACTTAATCTGTCAGCATATGAATTAGTCCAAATAAAGAATATTTGAAGATGATTTACAAAATATTGAGGTTTCTTGAGAAGTCTCTGGACAGATGGTCATTGCTTAAGAAATCAGATAAGAAGGATGTATTAGTTTACACTGATGCTAGTTGGGTAGGAGAACTCATTGATAGAAGATCCACAAGTGGGTATTGTTCTTATGTATGGGGGCAATCCTATCATATGGAGGAGCAAAAGGGCAAGTAATTGTTTCTAGGATTAGTGCAAAGTCTGAGTGCAGGACACTTTCTTTGGGAATTTATGAAGGAATGTGTATCCGAAAGTTATAAATGAGCTGAAATGCTCTAGGACCCATCCTATAATGATCTTTTGTGACAACCAACCCATCAGTAGTATTGAAGGAACACGGTGCATCATGTCATGACCAAATGCATTGAGATTGTTGGACATTTTATCTTTAAAAAGGTCAATAATGGAAATATTCAAATCTACAGTCAAACTCATCTTCAAATCGCTGATGTCTTCACTATATCCATGACCCAACTTGGGTAGTGTGAAATTCTACCCCCGTTATGTGGCCCAGACCGCTAGCCATATGTGCCTCATATGTTCAAATTGTGAAAGTTATTGGATGGGTTTTCCTATTTCAGCTTTATTCTTTTTTATTGTGTTGTACGTTTTACTTTTATTGTTTGTTCTGTATTTGGTAAATTGTAATAATCATAATTATGGTTGCCCTAAAAGTTCCCCATAAAATATGGGAAAAAGTTATAATTTGAATATAAGGGAATAAGAGACCATTTTCTCTCAACCTTCAAATACTCTCATTCTTCTATTTGCCTACCCCGTCACAACCCTTGAGGCCTTTTCTATGAAAAGTGCAGGTGTTTCAAATTCAAGGTTTATGAACCCTTCAAATGCACATAATTCTTTCTATGAAAAGTGCAGGTGTTTCAAATTCNAGTCAGATATGATAAGAACCCACGTGTTCAGGTTGGTAACACAAAACAACATACAATGAAAAGCAATTTTTTTGCAAAAATACAATAAAATAAAACATATTGAAAGAACGATGTGTAACCTCCCTATGTAAGACACTATTAGAAGCCTGTCATCACTTGTTTTTCCTACCATGCTTACTGAATATAATAGTTAACTATCATTCATTGACAGAGACAACAACATACCATAGAATTATGAGGAGTACTAAAACATTGTTTGATCAAGAAATCCATTAAAAAAAATTTCAAAGATTAAGAGAATGTCCAATGATCGAAGATAGAGCATTTGATATCAATAATTAGGACAAGAAAAGTTCTACATGAAGCAAATTATGGAGGATTCAAATTAATAATTCATACAATGAAACTACAGGATAAAGTAATTGTATACGAACTTTGTATATTTATGTCCAACTAGAAGTATCAATTTTATTTCGTACTATAAATATTAAATATAGAGTTAATTTTTCTTTGTTAAGACAATTAATGAAAATAATTAAAGTAGAGAGAATTCTCATATATTTTTTACAGCTATATAATTGAGTACAATATATATTGAATTAATATTCATTAACAAAATAGTGTTAAAGGTATGTTGATTTCATTGAAGCCATAACATGAATCATTAATTAGTGTCAGACATACTCGTGCAAAGACAAAATATAATTACTAGAAAAACAAGTTAATAAAAACAAAAAACAGAGATCATAGATATATTTCTAGGGACTACATTCTAATGAGATCTAGTAATGCATCCTTGAGTTTTCTAGGACATTACTCTTTTAATTATGAAATAGTCCTCATAAAATAAACGTTCTTGAGGAGACGCGCATTATCATGTCAATTAATTTATGATAAAAAGCAAACCAAACTATTTGATGCAAAGAAGAATTGTATCTTTAATCTATTAATGTCGTCATCTTTCTCTCAATATTGATACTAGCATGGTTTAAATATCATTCAAGCATTCTAAAGCAAATTCACTAGAAATAAGTAACAATATTTACTTCTATTATTTAACTTTTATAAGCATTTAAAATCAGACAACAAATATCTATTGCTTCCCTACTATACAACCCACTGCTCCACATTCCCTGCCATGCCACCACCTTACCCAGCCGTAAGAAATCACCACCACTCCTGAATCGACCCATAATAGGCGTCTGTGTGTGTCGTGTCAGTTGTTTTTTTTCAATTTTTGTGTTGCTTGTAACCGCATGTTGCCTTTTTGAGTCATTATAGTGCTTTGGTTATTGTCTTTTGTTTTAACTTTAGTATCAACAATCATTTCAACAAATTATTTAGCAATAAAATGTATCAAAATTGAAATATGATTAATGTAAGATTGCTTTTAATTACAAGAGCATTTGTTGCCACTTACATTTAGCCGACGTTTCAGAAAATTAATATAATCGATGACATTATCAAGTATAGATGTCTGATTACCGTTAAAATAAGCAAAAACAAACAAAAAAAAATTAGAATGCATAAACAACATAGTGAATATAGAAAGGGAAAAAAGTCAACATTGAGATAAAAATTTTGAGAAACAAGGCTTCCAAGTCATTTAAATTGCATAAATTTCAGTTGTTTACATGACATAGATAATCAAATGAAACAATTTTTAGACATTTGTTCCTGTAGTTTATAACAAACTTCTACTGATAAGAGGTATTTTTTAAAATTTTTTAACTGAGAAAATTTGGGGTTGGATAGCAGACCATATTTGAGAAGGAGTATTTATATCGCTATGAATTTATTTTGAGAAGGATAAAATAAATGAATTATTAAAAATATAATAGTAATTTTAATAAAAGGCATTCTAGTCATTTGGGTTTGATCGACTTATAATTTTTTTTAATATTTAGCAAAGAAATTAATTGTGAACCACAAAACATTCTACAATTATTTATATATATTATGTGGAGCTACATGACATATTAAACATACCGTTTCAGAATATGGTAGTGCATTTTTCAATGCTTTAATTGCTTCGACAACTTTAGTTCTATATATCTGCCACAAGTAAACTTTTAGCAAATACACAAAGCAACTTAGGAGAGAAATGAAACGAAAGTTGGGTTATACTGCTCCAATAAATAGCTACGGTACAAGGCTATCTGTGTTATTGCTGCGGAGAAAAAGAACGATTTGGTATGAGAAAATAGTGAAATTGTAACAAACTCCCAAAGAAGACGAAAAATTTTCTTACTCGACTACAAAGTACTTTTGGAGTTCTTGCCATTTTTGTTGTGTGACATTAGAGCAGTATTTTGATTGTGGCTTGATCAAGACATCAAAGGGGAGCCAATTCTCAAAAATGAAATGGAACAAGCATAATATAATCCACAAAGAAAGAAAATGAAATATACTTATGAAATAGAAGGGAATCAACTTACGATCAAAGTTGCTTGTGCACATATCAAAAAGAATAATTAGAAAATAGAGTTGTAAATATGAACATACTTCTGCAGTTTCTTCAGATTCAACCTTATGTGCAAAATTGGCTTGTTCTCCTTGAGTATTTGAGAATGAATATCCAATCTATATTTTAAAAAAGCTTCAAACGCTTAGACTTTCGACATTACATGTGACATTATTGTAGAACATATGTACCGTAAATTACCCCAGAAGGCAAGAAATACTTCAAACTCCCAACTCTTATGAATTTTAGGTGCTGGATTCAGGGAATGTGATTGACAAGTGTTGAATTATATCAAAGTTTATACCTGCTCAATGAGAGCTATTCTTATAATACGCAAGTATATTCTCCACTGTCATCTTCTCATAGAATCTATTGAAATTCAAGGTTTATTATGATATTGTCATCCAGGTCATCTCAATTTTATTATGTTGTAAAGTTGTACTCTCATCTTTTTATTAATAAAAATTCAAAGTTTTATCAGTACGAAACCTGCTAATTGGCGAAGCATACTCAACAAGTAAATCCTCTATCTCAACACAAATTCTCACATCTCTTTATTTAGCATCCAAAATGACATTTAGAGACAATCAAAAGTGTAAACCATTAAAAGTGAAAACCATCAATGGAACCAGATAGTTTGTCTTCTTTGATGGTCATACAAGAACTAATTGGACATTCCTAAAGAAGAAAATATTTGAAACTACACAAGTCTATTAGTCCTTTTATGACATAATTTACACTCAGTCTCACTGCAAAATTCAAATCCTCAAAATTGATAATGCAAATGAATACTTTAAGTAGATCTTTGGATCTTATCTTGCTAAGAATAGTATCATCCATGAGAGTTCATGTGTTGAGACTCCACAATAAAATAAAATAGATGAGAGAAATAATATATATCTACTCAAGTTATCTAGGTCTATAATACTTTCTCACAATGTCCTTAAACTTTTCTGGGGAGATGTAGTGCTTACAACCTCGTATCTTATTAATAGAATGACAAGCATGGTCCTTGGTTTCAAAACCTCTCTCCATGTTTTGATAGAAACATACACTCTCTTTTTTTCACATTTACCAACTAAACCGCCCAAAGCTTAATCCAAAATCCATCAAATATGTCTTTCCTGGCCATGTTTCTAACAAAAAGAAGTATAAGCATTCTTTTTTCCATTACTAAAAAAACTACAACTCAATGAATGTTACATTCTTGGAAAAATAATCCTACCACCCCAAATCTGAAATTTAGGGAGAGAGTCTGGGTGAATATCAAATTTGGGATACTACTTTGGATACTTACACTGAATTAGAGTCACCACAACCTATTCTACTTTCCTCTAATCATTCTGTCTCTTAAGTTCCATCACTTGAGGATATCTAATATGAGATTGATAACAAGAAAATGCATAAGGAACTTCGTTTGTACACTAGGTGAAATAAATTCACTAAGCCGGATAAAAACCACATGACTGTTCACAACCAAACCATAATCCACACATCTCTGAAGTTCCAAGAGAGGTGGAATCCAATAAAGAAGATGAAAAGTTGCACAAAGTATCCTATTTAGGAATATATTGCTTATGAGAAGTTTTCATCACCTTCTAAAGTTTTTGTATATAATCTTCATATTGTGCAAATATCCAAGTCTATGTATGAAGCACTTCAAAGTCCAGAATGAAAAAATGTAATTGAAGAGAAGATTCTAACATTTGATCTAAATGACACATGGGCCTTTTTACAAAACTTCTTCTAGTTTTAAAAGTCGTTGGGTGTAAATGAGTGTTCAATATTAAGTACAAAGCAGATCGGAATATTAAGAGGTTCAATGCTAGGTTTGTGGCCAAAAGTTTCACTCAATCTTATGGGGTGGACTATTAAGAGATCTTTGCACCCGTGGTGAAGCTGAACAATGTAAGAGTTCTTTCCTTGGCAGTGAACAAAGTGCGGGAACTACATCAACTGGATTTCAAGAATGACGTTTTTGAATGAAGAACTTGAGGAGGAAGTTTGTAAGGAGATCCAACCCAGGTTGAAAAATGACTCAAAGAAATATCTGGTTTGTAAACTAAGAAAGTCAGGTTATGGCCTTAAAAAATCTTCACAGGCTTGACTTGAAAAGTTTGCTATGACTGAAATTTAATGAGTATATCAAATGCAAAGCTGATCATACACTGATACACTAGAGGATAGAAGGCTATACTAATTGTCTATATAGACTATATGATCCTGACATATGATGGTGAAAAAGAGATTAGAAAGATTAAGGAGGCTCTTGCCACTGTATCTAGGAGCTATAAGTTACTTTATGGGTATGGAAGTGGTCAGTACCAAGAAGGGAATCATGATTTTCTAAAGAAAGTACATCCCAAACCTACTAAAAGAGACAAGAATGCTAAGATTACATTTAAGGAGAGAAAAAATGCCAGTGAAAAAAGTTAGATGCCAGAGATTCGTGGAAAAGCTTATCTATTGTCATACACTATATTTGATATTACTTAATCTGTCAGCATATGAATTAGTCCAAATAAAGAATATTTGAAGATGATTTACAAAATATTGAGGTTTCTTGAGAAGTCTCTGGACAGATGGTCATTGCTTAAGAAATCAGATAAGAAGGATGTATTAGTTTACACTGATGCTAGTTGGGTAGGAGAACTCATTGATAGAAGATCCACAAGTGGGTATTGTTCTTATGTATGGGGGCAATCCTATCATATGGAGGAGCAAAAGGGCAAGTAATTGTTTCTAGGATTAGTGCAAAGTCTGAGTGCTGGACACTTTCTTTGGGAATTTATGAAGGAATGTGTATCCGAAAGTTATAAATGAGCTGAAATGCTCTAGGACCAATCCTATAATGATCTTTTGTGACAACCAACCCATCAGTAGTATTGAAGGAACACTGTGCATCATGACATGACCAAATGCATTGAGATTGTTGGACATTTTATCTCTAAAAAGGTCAATAATGGAAATATTCAAATCTACAGTCAAACTCATCTTCAAATCGCTGATGTCTTCACTATATCCATGACCCAACTTGGGTAGTGTGAAATTCTACCCCCATTATGTGGCCCAGACCGCTAGCCATATGTGCCTCATATATTCAAATTGTGAAATTTATTGGATGGGTTTTCCTATTTCAGCTTTATTCTTTTTTATTGTGTTGTATGTTTTACTTTTATTGTTTGTTATGTATTTGGTAAATTGTAATAATCTTAATTATGGTTGCCCTAAAAGTTCCCCATAAAATATGGGAAAAAGTTATAATTTGAATATAAGGGAATAAGAGACCATTTTCTCTCAACCTTCAAATACTCTCATTCTTCTATTTGCCTACCCCGTCACAACCCTTGAGGCCTTTTCTATGAAAAGTGCAGGTGTTTCAAATTCAAGGTTTATGAACCCTTCAAATGCACATAATTCTTTCTATGAAAAGTGCAGGTGTTTCAAATTCAAGGTTTATGAACCCTTCAAATGCACATAATTCTGGAGTTCATGATGAAGATGTAGATGCTAAATTAATGGCAAGGTTGGATGAGCTTGGGAAAGAAGAGGAAGAAGCTGCGAGTGATATAGATGATGATGAGGATGATCAAAAAGCTGGTTCTTCAGATGCTGATGAAAATGGAAGTTATCTGAGGGTTGACAAAGATGAGGATGATGAAGATGACAAAGATGTTGATGAGGCAAGCTATTCGAAGGCTGTTGAAGATAAATATGATGAGGAAGAGAATAATGAAGATGATGATAAGAATGACAATGCTGAAAATAATTCTCAAACTAATGTTGTCGTGAGTGTTTAAACTGGTTTCAGATTTGTTGAGGTTGTTGTTAATATAAAGATTTACCCAAATTAGTTTATCCAATTATTCGATGAAAATGAAAATATGAATTTTTATTTGTATATTTAGGCATTAGTATTTATTGTTGAAATGTTCGAACTCTTTACAGGTTCTAGCACCGAAGATAATAGGTCGAAGAACATCTGTTCCAACTTCTATGCAACACAATGCATTAGGCTTGCTACAGCACCCGTTTTATCAATCTTTTGTAAGAAACAATTCATGTTTGTTGTTCTTTTAATGGATTGGAGGTTTATGTGTCATTGGAGTCATTTCTTCCGTTCCATACAAGGTTTTAAGCAAATTGAGAGAAGTGTCAAGGTAATCCCTTTATTATTTGTAAGGGTCCATTTTAGTCCCAGAGTCTAGAAAAGTTTTAATTTACTCACCTTACTCTTTTAATTAAAATAGTCTTCTCTAGGGACTGCGTCAACCCATATTAAAAGAGTTTAAGGGCTAATTTGGCACCTTTATAGACAATGGGACTAAAATGGGCCCGTGTAAATAGTCAAGAGATTATTTTGACACTTTACTCAAGCATAATTATATTTTTTCAGCATTTATTTGATTATTTTGGCATACAGGTATCAAGTTCAAAAAGGCAAGTTGCAGCTGAAGGTTAGTTTGAGGCTTTTCATTATGTAGCTATAAAAAATGAAACAAGCATTGAGAAGTATTAATCTAAAATTTCGTATAGCATAATTTTATTAGAAGAATTACATGCATACCACACACTTCTTATGTATTTACAACCCGCAAGTCAAAGTTGCAGCAGCAGAAAACAAGTATTCATGTAACTTCAAAAAATAAATTAGCATATCCTATACAAAAATATTTTTTAGGATGTTATTTCAATACATACTCCGTTAAAGGTTGAAAGGTTATTCGTTCCCATGTTATCATTCAAAGAATTTACATTTACCAAAAACTTTATCCAAGATAAAAAATGGAGCACACAAAGGAATCAAAATGTATTTTACTAAGGTCATATTTGAATTTGGAATTTAAACCTTTTTTCATTATCCTTGTTACTTTATTTTTATAAATGGATTGATGGTTTTTATTCTAATTTGACTATTGATAAACAAAATTTTTTTGAGTGGCTAATTGAGTTTCATTTAGATCCAAATTATATAAAAAAATAAAGACATTAGAAAAGATATTGAAGCTATATTTATGATTAAAAAATCACTCAAAAGTAAAATCAATTTTGAACCAAAGCAATAAAATTTTATTACTTATACTGTCCTAAAAAATTTAGAACATTCAATTATATAACAGAGTTGTATACAAGAAAAAAAAGATGATGTCATTGGATAAGTTGCCACAAAAGCTATATCCATAAAACGGATTTTAAATCTAAAAAAACACTATCAGCCCAAGTCCAATCATCTAAGTTGATCCACAATGGGGAGTCTGAAGGCAGCATATCACCTGATGGATCCTCGGTGTTAAGATCAACAAAATGATGGAGAGATTCATCAAATAGAGTAGGTTGTTCAAGATATTGAAAAGGTTGAACAAATGGAGGAAGTTGGTCAAAAGGTTGTAGAATATCATGCTGCAAAGGCATATTGAAACCAACATTATGAGGAAGGATGCATTCAATAGATGGATAATATTGGTCGGTTGGAGGAATAGATTGAGCAAATAGAAAATGTTGTACAAGTGAGTGGTAAATGTCTTGCTAGAAACACATATTGAAAACAGCAAAAATAAGAATAGGCTGGTCATGAGGAGGAAGAGGTGGTGCGGGTGGAGATGTTTGTTTTAGATTGATCATAAGAAGATAATCTTGCTCCAAAAACATATTGAAATTAGCAAAATCAGGAGGAAGTTGATCATAAGAAAGAGGATCCTGCTGCAAAGGAGTGGAAACAGTGAACTGCGCAAGAATCGGCTCCTCTTCGCCCGAAAGTTGACGTGTCAAATTCTCAGTGTGGGAATAGGCTTGGAGGAAGTGCAGCCTCTCTCTGATCTCTTTCAGTTTGATTTTCATGTTGATGTGTTAATTTTTCGGCCTTAATTTACATCAAATATGTCCAATAGAACGTTAAAATCCCTTATGATCCAGGACTTCTAACTATCGTCTAATAGAACAAGTGGGTTAAAACACAATATCCTAACGGAATAGTTTGCAAATTGCAACTAAGATAGAAAGCTAGAGGAATTTGGCACGTCAACTTCCAGGCGAAGAGGAGCCGCTTCTTGCACAGTTTGTCGTTTCCACTCCTTTGCAGCAGGATCCTCTTTCTTATGATTAACTTCCTCATAATTTTGCTAATTTCAATATGTTTTTGGAGCAGGATGATCTTCTCCTAATCAATCTGGAATAAACTTCTCCACCTGCACCACCTCTTCCTCCTCATGACCAACCCATTCCTCCTTTTGCTGGTTTCAATATGTGTTTCCAGCAAGACATTTACCACCAACTTGTACAACATTTTCTATTTGCTCAATCTATTCCTCCAACTGACCAATATTATCCATCTGTTGAATGCATCCTTCCTCATTATGCTGGTTTTGATATGCCTTTACAGCATGATATTATATATCCTTTCGAGTAACCTTCTACATTTGTTGAACAACCCACTCCATTTGATGAATCTCTCCATCATGTTGTTGATTTTGATACCGAAGATCCGTCAGGTGGTATGCTGCTTTCGAACTCCCTTATGTGGAGCAACTCAGATGATTGAACTTGGGCTAATAGTGTTTTATTAGATTTAAAATCACCTTTATAGATATAACTTGTGTAGCAGCTTATCCAGTGACATCATGTTTTTTCTTACATACAACTCTATTGTATGAAATGAATGTTCTAAACTTTTTAGAACAAGATAAGTAATAAAATTTTATTGTTTTGGTCAATACTGATTTTGCATTGAGTAATTTTTGGATCATAAATATAGTTTCAATAACTTTTTATATAATTAGGGTCTAAATAGAACTCAATTAGCCTTACAAAATAATTTTCTTTATCAATAGTTAAATTACAATACAAACATCAATCCATTTTTAAGAAAATAAAGTAACAAAGATAATGATAAAAAAATTAAATTCCAAATTCAAATATTACCCTAGTTAAATTGATTTTAATTCCTTTGTGTGCTCCATTTTTTGTCTAGGATAAAGTTGTTGATAAATGTAAATTCTTTGAATAATATCATGGAAACGAATAACCTTTCGACCTTTAACGAAGTATGCATTGAAATAACATCCTAATAAACCTTTTTTGTATAGGATATGCTAATTTATTTTTTGAAGTTATATGATTACTTGTTTTTTATTGCTGCAATTTTGGCTTACGGGTTGTAAATACATAAGAAGTGTGTGGCATGCATGTAAATCTTCTAATAAAGTATTGTTATACGAAAGTTCAGACTAATATTTCTCAACGCTTGTTTCATTCTTTATAGCTTGCTTCATCTGTTTTTTCCCTATACATGCATGCCACACAATTTTGGTATATTTACATATCTAACACCTAAACTTTTATTTTTTTTATATATATAACACCAAATGATTTATATCATAACATATATCACTATTACTGGCTTATGAAAACTATATTTAAATGAAATACAATTTTTAAGTATGGATAAAGTTGTATAAGTATAAAAATCAAAGTTTAGTGAAGCCAGTGCATGAAAGAATGATTGCATAGCCATGAAGGAAGGGCAAGGTTGCACTTCAAGAAATTTCTCAGCAAAATAATTTAGTTCTTGAGGAATGCTATGGCAACACAAAAAGTGACATTATTGTGAACATAGGTACGACAAATTGTCCCGAAAGGCAAGAAATACTCCAAACTTCCAACTTTTGCAGCAGGACACAGAGAGTTTTATAAACTGCTCGATGCATTAGTATCTAGAATATTAATTATAGGCATCAAATGATTCAAAGTTGAAGCCCCTGTTTCAGAAAAGCATGTTCTCTTCAGGTAATTTCAATTAGATCTTCCAACACCAACGGTGAATCTGTTGCTTATACATCACGACTATATTAAAGTAGAGGCGATGCACTTCTATCAATCATTTCACCAAATGTAGTTGTAGGTAGTGGCCTTGGGTTGAGAAGAACATTATCATGAAGAAGAATATTTGCATTATAATTGAATGCTTACGCCAATTTATATAGAGAAAAGTTATTTTTAATTATAACATAAATTTCATGTCAGTTTCTTTTATATGTAGTAACCCCTTTTCTTCTCACATATTTACATCCTAAAAGCCTCATAGTTGACGATGTCTTCCATCAAGGATTTCTTTAGTATAAAATCAATCTCATGTATGATGATAGTCGACAAATGAAAATTTTTGAGAGAATTTAATTGAAAAAATAAACATGGTTGCATGGTCCCTGGCAAATATCAATAAACAAATTCATATAGCCAAACAAAAAACTAAAAAAGATCTTTTTGTATTACAAGTTCAGTAAATTTTTAAAATCTTTAAATCAAACAAATCAATAGTTTATTAAAAAATAGTTTTCCCATGACACTACTAGTTGCATAACTTTGCATTGCAAGAAAATCAAGGGAAATAATACAAAGATCAATTAGTTATGAAAACACAATATGTTTTTGGATAATCTTACTTATGCAATGGTTCATTAAAATATTTCTAACAAACACCATATGGCACAATCTTATTAATCTATGATTATCATATCAAATATCTGGCAATCAAGAACCTAGCTGCATTAAATATGCATGTTTCCCCATTTTTCACAGGACAAATGGAAAGCCCATGAAAGAGTTCATCCATAGCTACCGAGTATATAGGTTCATTTAAATTTATAATAAATACCTCATCAGTATTAATAACTTTGAAATTTAAAACTAACAAGAGGCTTGGTGCTACTCTCACACATAAGATGCACATGAAATTTTGTCTATCTTGATCTAATTCTATGATAAAATGAAACGTCTTAATTTACAAAACTTAAGGCTGACATTATTTTAGTTAAAAATAATGCATATAAATTCAGGATGCACTAAAAGAAAACATTTTCAAGAATACAAAACAAAAATAAAAATTTTAAAAGAAGGCTGCCACTACACCAAAAATCATCATAGCTACCTATATCCTAACTAATTGAAGTTTATTTTTTGAATCAAAAATAATCTTTCATTTGCACTAAAGTATAGCAAGAGAAGTAAGCTTCTGGACAACTTTTATCCACATTATCATGGATTTAACCCTTTTCCCTTATCTTTCAACATTAATTTTACTTAACTAATAGGTGAATTTTCTACTATACATTATACATGTTCAAACCATCGAAAGTCTATTTTTCAATACCTTAGCTTCAATTGATGTTACTTCCACAACCTCTCTAATATAACTATTCCTCAATTTTTCCTTTATAATTTTGTCATGCAAATATTTTGAATTTCCTTTTTTTGTTCTGTCAATCTCAACCAGTCAATCAACAACATTTGTACTAGCCAACACTATGATTCAATTAATCCAAATAATAATTGCAATTTATAAATTTTAATTTTAAATCTCCATGACATTGTTTTAGTGTAATATTTTGGGATATTTCTCCATTTTAATTGCTCATCGTTAACTATAGAAATTATTCTGCTATTTATATCTCACTCTATTACCAATTGAATCCTAAAGTTATTGTGCAAAAGTATCACTTTATCTTAGTTTAATACTTTTGAGTTATTAGGTAATATTTATCAATTTTCAAAACAATACTAATAGTATAGCTAGCAACAACAACCTTCTTTGCTCATTCCTCAACACACAAAGAAAATTGATCAAGCAATCTCAACCATCAATGTTAAATAGCATGTGTTTAATCATCCTAATTTTGTCAATAACAAGTATTAGAATTTTTGTTTTGACATTTCAATTTTCAGTCTTTATAATCTTAAATTATTTTCATATAATGAAAACATAAAATCAAAATAAAAGCCTATGCAATTAATCAATGCAATAGGAATGATTTTTTCTCCTAAGGTACATTATATGAATTTATCTCTTGAAAGATTTCAGCATTATATTTCAAGAATAACATGTATAGTGCATCAATTTCTTAGGAAGCTATAAACCTTTGAATGTCTTTACCTAGCTTTCTCGTGCTACTTTTTGATGAAGGTTATGCATGCTAACTCTTCCTCGACATCATTTTGGCATAGAAAAGTCAATTTTTATCTCTAACAATGCTACAAACACAACTTACTGTAAAGCTTTTACTTACATAACTAAGAATGCAAAATTTCCAATTGTTTCTCAATCAATGTTGATCATAATCTTTCACTAAAATATTTAATTATTCAAACATTGTCTCATTTTACTGAATTTCAATCACAAATTATCAAATTATAAGAAATTTTCAACCACGATAGACCATGTAATTATATCATCACATTAAGAAGATTCATCAGTAATTTAAGAGTTTTATTATACAAAAATTTTAGTTTGGGAAAACTTAAAAATTTAACTTAGTATAATGTAATTAACTAAATTACATTAATCAAATAATCATATTATTGTTTTTTCAAAACAAAGCTTAGAAAGAATGATAAAATGTTGAGAGTGTAGATGGGTGTACGTTAAGAGCCAATTGGAATTTTTTTTTAGTTCTTTTTGGCGATGGTGAATAAAGCAGTTGGTGGCTTCTGGTGAAGACAGAGGATGACAAAGACAGTCAGTGGTGAGCAACACCTAGTGGAGGTGATAATTTTTATAAAAATATTCAAAACACCAAAAAATTATTTGTGGGTGTTATTAAAAATATGTATGTATGTGTATGTATGTGATTTTTTGTGTTTGTGGGTAGTATGGTCGAATTTTATTGCTGGCTATGATTGCTCGGTTTCAATTTGTATCCACAAGCATTTCAGGTTTTATAGGTTATGTTTTGTTTTGTAATGTGAATATTGAGTGTATCATTGTTTCCTTGAATGCTTTTGCTTGATGTTGGAGTGCTTGTGTCACTTTGGAGTGAGCAACAAAACAATAATTAGCTCAATCTTTTCCTTTACAAAACATCCTATAAATGTTTACGACATCTCATAGTAGAGTTTTCATCCTTCTTGATTCATGTTATTAGATTAGGCAACATTACAAATCTTTGTCTTTTGCTTAGTGTATTTTGAAGCTGGATGATAATGTTAGCGTTATACTCTCCTGGTATTTTATAATGAGATTGATGTAAAATTTTTGCTACTAATTCTCTAGAAGATGGGAGCTTTATATACACAAAAGAAATTTAATTTGGTGCTCTTGTTCCTTTGAAAATTTCATTATATCCAGTTTTTGCTTGCCATTTCAAAGTCTACAAAGGCTTCAATGTATTTATATCAGTAACGATACCGGATTTTGTGCTTATAATTAACTTTAATTCTAATGTAATATGTAAATATAAAATCGTTTCATCCTCACAACAAGGAGTACGGTGATTTTAGTTTGTCATTTCTAGTTATCTACAGTTTTTGCGTGCCCAAAATCATGTTACTGAATTTTGAAGCCTGATTTTAATAGTCTTACTACTGTTTTTGTTTATAAGTGTATTTGAACTTTTTTGGAGATTACTGGAAAGTATTAAAGCATTCCACATGCTATAAAATTACTGATATTTAAATTTCATTTTTAGGAAAGACTTTGAAAGACACAGAATACAAACTAAATGAAAACCGAGTGTCTGTCATCTTTTATATAGTTGTTTACTCACATATTCAAATTGAAGGAACTCTTTAAGGTTATGATCTATGGTGTAAATAGAATACACACATAAACATCTATATTCCTTTGTCTCTTGATGCTTGGCGTTAGCTAAAATAATTTTGAAAAGGTTTGGTCAAATATGTGCTTTTTGGTTTGCTTGTAAATGTCACTATTGTCTTTATGCATCAAAGAATGAATTTCTAAGTTTTAGTTTCATTATCAAAATCTCACTTCTTATACCTTTATATAAAACTAATGGTTTATGATGGTCGTTGAGCATAACATGTTGTTATGGCACCAAAACACTTGAGAACTTGTAAACAAATTTGGAGTTTCGACCTAACTTGGTTAATATCAAATAAAATGATGGAGCATGAATATTATTTTTTGCATACTATTTTTTTCTTTAAAGTGCATAGCAAACTTGAGCAATTCATATATATTGATTTATTATTGTCATGAAGCGAGGAAAAATATAGTTCATTCATAAAAAAAACTCATAAAATATTAAGACGCACTCATCAAAAGTCAGTGTGCATTCATCAAAGAATAATGTATACTTATTAAAGGCACCCAAGATGCACACATCAAAGGATAGAGTGCACAATTTAAATGTCAAAGTAATCTCATAAAACACCAAGCTACATCCATTAAAGACCGAGATTCGTCAAAGATTAAGACGCGCTTGTCAATGGCAAGGACGCATTCACCTGACAAAAATGCAGTTGCTAGAAATCATAGTAAATATGCACTCATCCCAATTCAAGTGTTTACTTGCCCAGTAAAAGAGAACACTCGCTGAATTTGCCAAGCCACTTTCCTAGTCAAAAGAAGCTACTTGCCCATGCATGTACCAAACTAATGATTTCATCAAAAGGTCAGCATTCATCATAGAAAGCTAGCAACCTTATCTATGTTATCAGTGACTCCTTGTCACCCGCCTAAGAAGTTGTCCATATGTATGCATCAATGTTCTAACTAATAGTTTTGTGTGCCTATAAAGCTATGCTTCTTATACCCGTATGTCTATAACTATCTTGTTATATATATATATATATATATATATGTATATTTGGAAAGAGCAACGGTGGCTCCCTACGCGTTAATTTCAAAAGAATGTACAGGAAAAGGGGGGGGAGGATCCCTGTCTGTGAAACCCAAAAAATACAAACGACACACCTCTAGGGGTTCCTCTCCCCACAGTACAACTCACACCAAAAAGAATCTCCAAAATACAGATATACCTCAAAAAAAAAAAAACAAAATGCCAAAAAATAAGTAAGCCTGTGATCTTGTGTAGCTTGAGAAGTAACTTGAAAAGTAAAGTAGAAATCATGTACAAAGGTGTCTTCAGATTAGCAGAGTTCTCCAAAATCATCTCCACGGGCAGAGAAAAACCAGCAAAAAACGTGAGATCAAAACAGTAAACAGGAGTTAGGAACAAGGAAACAAAAAACTGAACTCGACCTGCAGCAAAATAAAAACCTGCCAAGCAAAATAGAAAACCCGCAAGAGGAGAAATGTAGACCCCAGCCATCAAACCGACGGCAGCTCCTCCTTAGAACCAATAAGCAGAAATGATTAAAAATGGACATAAGGCAGATTTAAGCTATCCCCAATGTGAAGTCTTGTAAGAGGAGCAGGGGGTGGATACCAACGTGACAGACCTCCCCTGCATGCTTGGCAAGCCAATTACCAGGGGAGTTTCCCTCTCTATGAATGAATTTCCAGCTTACCTCAAGATGCTTTTCAGCCATAAAAATTGAAATACTTTTAAAAGTGCATAATATATCCCGGAGAGGAGGAGAGGTACCCAAAAGAATATCATAGAGCATTTTATAATCCATTTCCACCTCTAATTTATGAAAATTGAAAACATTAGCCACCATTAATGCCAAAAAACCCCCCAGCATTCCGTTTTCAATGGATTATCAGCAACAATAGGGGAGGTGAAAAAACAGAGACACCTACCCTCAAAATCTCTAAATATTCCCCCAACCGCAGCATAATCAGGATGCTAACAGCCATCCACATTTAATTTAACATAACTCGGTGGGGGGGATCCCGCCTAATGAGCCGGGGGGGCTTTAAAACCTGAACCTCAGTAGAACCAACCCTTAAGACTTTATTGTAAAAGGCAATCACATAAGCAACAGTCATAGGAGCAGTGGGGGGGAGAAGTGTGGTATTTAAAACTGTTTCTGGAGTTCCAAAGGAACCAAAAGACTAGTAAAGGAAGGGGAAACCCCTCCTTACAGATATCGAAATCTTTCCATTGCCATAAATATTTGCTTAAAGAGCCTCTATGCATCCAAGAAAAATTGAAATGTGCACCAAGCATATCCCATACTCTTAAAGAGAAAGCACATTCAAAGAAAAT
>NEWO01001176.1:74169-101092 GCA_003013225.1 Phalaenopsis aphrodite
CTAGCAAAACAAATTCAAATTATAATCTGCTAATGAGTAACCCTTGCAATACAGTTTTAACTCAATCGATAAAACCAAATGAACAACAATATTTCTTGTAAAAAAAACAAAAAACAAAAAAAACAAAAAAATCAATGAATAAATGCCATATATGTGCAAGAATGTCTTAGCATTCAAAAATAATTTGTGTATCTTACAAAAAAATTCCTCATAACGATGTTTCTAAATGTAATTTTCACATTCACATGAGTTTCATTAAGGATAACAGCGCACACACATCATGGACATTATCATTTGGCATTCACAATATACAAGCACGAAGAAAATATGAAGAAATTATAACATATATTGAATCGCCAAAACTGCTGACAAAAACTTTATTTAAATGGACCTTCACAGATGAATCAACTATGCTAAAGTCCGGCTGAGAACTACGCGTCACGCAACTCAGAAATGAAACCAAATCTCGCAAAAAGGAAAAAATACATTTAATCCTTAAAAACAACAAAAGTTTATAGATCCAAAAAACCATTAATAAAAGAGACGTAGCATTAGATTCATCGGCGTCAAAGCAACGATCAATGAACAATACACCAGAAGCATCAGCGAAATGCAAGATGACAATCGGAACAGAGCTAGGATGATAGTATTAAGCTGAAATAAGAGGGGGAGAATGGTATAAATGGCATTGTTAGCAATCAAAAACATAGGAACCTGGCCGTCATCGGAGCATCGCATTCGATCGGATGATGAAAAGGGAGGAGAAATACGAGCGGATTGCTTACAGCGGCTGGTTGGGAAAGTTCCTCCCGCCTAGGGATTATTGTCTGGTTTTCAGAAGAGCATCTCGTGCGAATAATCTGATCGTTCCCCAAGCTCCAACCATCAGCTTTTCGCACTGCCCTCAGCAATCTATGACCGGTAGAGTGTTTGTAGAATGGAGCAGAAGCGCGGGAGAAAAGTACCGAATACACCCCTCTATAAATCATTTAAATTTTTTATTAATTTTACGCTTTTGATAAGCACGTCTACTTTTCATATATGGCAACAATAAAACTAACTTATTAAAATATTTACTTTAAAGCAATTATGTTATAAACTAATTAAAGAGACTGACTTAGTTTTTATTAAATAGATTATAGCAAACATTATGCATATAGTTAGAAGTTTTAAAATATTTGTTACTGAGCAACATTGGAAAATAGGAGAAAAATGTAAATCAACAGTAATTACGATGTGTGTGATTGTATGCAAATTAATTATGTAACTATTTTGAGCGCCTCAATTATTGAATCCTCTTCTTCAATCCCTTCACTAAATAATTTTGCAAAATATATAATTATTATATTAGAACAATTAAATTGATTTTAGGAAAGATTTATTGAAATAATCACTATATATTGAGAGTTGTTTCATTTTTTTAGATATTTGAGTAAATTTAATCGTGAGCATGCACACACATTATGTGCAGAGCTTTGAAATCAAAATATTTCAATTAAAAACAGAAGCACTCAACAAATAAGTTAAGGTGACTCATATAAATATTTTACTTGATTTAAAAAATCATATATCCCCACAAAATATAAAATTTTTCTCATTATTTGAAGAATGATATTTATGGTATCTTTTAATCTATAAATTTGCTCATTGCTTTCAATAGAAGTCATATTGATTTTTTAAAAAACACCATAGATCTTATGAAAATTAGAAATAATAATAATAATAATAAAGTAATTTATCTATAACCTTTTTCTTATCAAATAAAATGTTCTCTTTCTTATATCCTCGTTTATTTTTGATAAAAAAAAGTACGTACATGCCACATACAATAGAAAATTTATGAAGTAAGCATTCAACTCGAAAAGTATATAGGGGTTTTGACCCATATACAACAGAAAATTTTCATATACGTACAAAGGGGACTTGCTTCTATAAGAAAAAGATGATGTATTTGTTAATGCAAAACATTATGCCAATTAAATAAAAAAAACTATTTTGGATGTTGGTGGCTTTTGCATGGGAACTACAATTACTTTGTGTACTATAACCTATAGTGCTCATGCACTGAGTGATATGTTGCAATGTCAGAAAAGCTTCTTGAACAAGATAGAAGGTTCATAAGAAACTTGATTTTGATTTGATAACAGAATAGTTGGAGCTATATTAGCTTAATTCCATTAGTTTGGAGGTTCAAGTTAAATACTGTGTTAGATTATGTCAGTCATTGACATAGAAAATTATATCAGATTTTTTTTTGTTTATAAAAAAAGCTTTTTGGTTTTGTTTTGTATTGAAGCACTAGAGTAAGTAATATTTTATAATGTTCTAATCTATTAAGTTTTTAAATATGATCTTAGTTTCTTTCTTCTATTCTGGCTTCACTTTGATCTTCTGCATTTCTTTCATTCGAATAACTGAACTATAATTTTTTGCGCAAAAGGAGGAGATTAAGCTTTTAAAATTATAACATTATTTAGGGAATTAATTACAATGAATGATATGGGTGTAACTGTTGTAATATTTCACCATATAAGAGTAAGAACAACCATTATTAAAAATAGTATGCATCAAAACAATACTCATGTTGATACAAGCTTATAAGTATATCCTATATATCCAACAAGCTCGATATAAAATACCACCCAACTTTTTATATATTTACATATCTAACATCCATACTTTACTTTTGACATTTAAATTTGTACCAAGTCTTTCAAATTATATAAATATACCACTATTGATTTAACTTTTAAAAAGTGGAATACACCTTTTCAAGCGTAGGTGAGATGGCATATATGAATAGAATTCAATAAATTTATTTTCAATTATCGACGTCATCGATAATTTTTAAATGTTTTTTTGTGTGAGATGAATGGAGATGCTAATTCAAGAATAATTATTTAATTATAACATGACCTATGTGTTCTTCAAGTCTATTCTATTATGTTTGGATTGATAGTATATATTTTACTTTGATGACAGATACATATGATAACAACTTTATGAAGATTTGGATTATTGTTAATTTATATATTTATATTTGATTATGAGATATTGCGAAATTTTGAGCTTATTTTGCTACAAGTTTTTGTGACTTATAATTTGAGTAATACCTTAGTAAGTTACATTGAAAGTTTGACATCCCAAAGTATAGTGGAACATTATTTTTGTTAACTTTTCCAAATCAAAATTTTAAAAAGTATTATATATATTTTAAATAGTTGGTATAATAATAATAAATTAGCATTATTTTAATTTTCAATTTTATTTTATAAAATTTATTTTCTCTTTCAAATTTATCATTCCATTTTAATTAAATCAAATTATTTTTATTACGTGAGCATATAACAATTTAATTTTATTCTGATAATTATTTACATTTGTTATTATAAAATAGTTGTCATTATATTTGCTTAAGAAGAGTTTTACCTTAGTGGTACTTAAGAATAGTTTTTTTAGTTATTTATAAAATAGATTGATCTTCCTACGATCAATCTGGAAGAAATTTCTTCACTGGCACCACGTCTTCCTCCTGATGACCAGCCTACTTTTCCTTTTGCTGATTTTAGTACCGAGGATCCGTCAGTTGGTATGCTGCCTTCAGACTCCCCTATATGGAGCAACTTAGATGATTGGACTTGGTCTGATAGTGTTTTTCTAGATTTAGAATATGCTATATAGATATAGCTTATGTAGCATTTTATCCAGTAACATCATGTTTTTTCTTGTATACAACAAATCTATAGTATGAAATGAATGTTCTAAGCTTTTTAGGACAAATAAGTAATAAAATTTTGTTGTTTCGGTTCAATATTGATTTTACTGTGAGTGAATTTTGGATCATAAATATAGCTTTAATAAATTTTCTAATGCCTTTAGTTTTTTTAATAATTTGGATCTAAATCGAACTCAATTAGCCTCACAAAATAATTTGAGCGCCCATGATCGGCGTTTATGCTCTGACATTCCTATTGTTTAGGTTGCTTCGACTTCACACAACAACCCAACACTACGAACCACTCTCTGAATAGTTCAATGAATTCCTCCTAGCTGACCATCTTATTGGGTATGTGTCCTAGCTTGTCATGACTTTGCCCACACCACCATCTCTCAGAAAAAAGAGCAAATGAAAAAAAAATGTAGTAGGGGAAAATATTCTTTAGCATTCTATTTCAGACGTATGGAATTTGATTTCACCTACTTTTATTAACACTTTTGATTTTGCTCAATTTTAACTATTCCAATTATATAACATTTAACTTTTTATGGTATTTGGAGAGGTTCTAAATATATGAGATATTATGATCAACCTACATGATTCATAATTCTGACTAAACCTAGGGTTTGATTTGGTAGAGTGGAAATATATGCTAACGAGTTGATATATAGAATTAGAATAAAAGCATATACTAAAAAGTTGATATATCTCATCTAGGTTAACGAAGAGAACCTAAAATTAACAGTAATAGAAAGTGACATGAAAAATGACACATTCATCACAACCTTTTCATTAAACTCAAAAACCAGGCATGGTGCTAGCACAATATGACGACTTCAAAATAATAAAGGGGCATCAAATGAATACCCACCCAATTCCTACAACATTTATATATCTAACACCAACTTTATATTTTACATTTATAGTTTTATACTACCCAAAATTTTTCACATTGCATTAAATTAAAATGTGAAATACACCCTTTTATGCATATACCAGGTGGCAAGCATGTAAAAATTGAATTTTATGGGTTAGATATGTAAGTACATGGGAATTGAGCAGTATTTTGGAGTGTAAATGAGCCCGAGCTCAAGCTCAAACTAGAGCTCATCCCGGCTCGGCTTCTTAGCTCACGAGAGGGTCAATTAACCTAATGCTAGTTATTTCGATGCATTTTCAGGTGAGTTGCCGCTGCATCCTCCTCCTCCTCCTCCAGCCACCAATAACTTCTCCAGTGAGCTCCTATAAAAAATAGAATTTTTAGTTCAAGCTTGCGAGCTGGCTACTACCACTACGGGCCGATCTCGAGCTTGAGCTCACATTTTGACAAACGAGACGAGCTTGAGTTTGGATGGCACGAGCTCTGCTCGACTCATTTACACCCCCTAATAGTATGAATGTAAAAGTTCCAATAATAGAATCACGAATTATTTCTTTAAGGCCTTCAATGATTAATAGATGAAAGGCCATGCCACAAGAAGCTAGAATTTCGATTAGTTCCAGCAAAAAAAAATAAAAAGACAATCTCATACCTTGCCCTCATCTGCATCAGAATTGCGTTGAGAAAACCCTACTCTTATATCATTATACAATTAGAAGTTACGCTCTCCCTCAACAGCTCCATTATTTCTCTTTGGCACCGAAAGGGATCCGATTGGCATATTTGCATTGCTTTGCAACATTTCCTTAAAAAGGGGCATAGAAAACAAACATGTAGGGCATAACGCAGGGCACCAGAAGTAGGGCAATTATCATTTAGTTTTGTAGAGCTATGAATAGATTTCTGATTAGTCATATCCCCCTCTATGTTCATAAAATAATTGGTGTTTATATTAGTTGTAAAACCATTCGGCTGTTCAGGGCTTTCTGAAGTTGAAAAGAACAAGGAATTATGGTCTGGTATAGTTGGATATTTACTAGCTTTTTCAGAATGATGATCAGTAGTAATATACACACAGCCTGCAAAATCAATAGATGTGTGTTCAAAGCACCTAAAGTGAAATTTATTACTTTCATGGGGTTAGCAATTTCATATTGTACCTTCAGTTTTGTTGGAGAGCACTGAGTCTTGACATCTCATTCCTTTTATCAAATGGGAAACAAAAGAAGAAGAAGATAGAGTAGCCTTCTGGTGCATGAATGTCTGTTCATTGAAGATTGAAAAATTGACATGAAAAAATGAGAAGAATATGCATTAAAATGATAGTATTTCACTGATAAACAGAGAAAGAAAAATTTTCAAGAAATTTGAGTCTGCTTGCAACTTCAAGAAAGAGGATAGGAAGAAGTAGATGAACAGGAAAAATATTGGAAAAAATTTTCAGCACATCCTTCCCTTTTACTCTATTACTGCATGCAGTATAACCTCCAAGCTGCAATAGAAAAATGGCAATCATGCTGCTATGTAATGGCAACCTATTTAGCCTTAGTTATAACAAACCTTTCATACTTTCTTCTCATTCAGCCATTCTCTTTGACAACTTTCAAAACTGTGGACTCTAGCCAAAATAAGCATATCTTTTTCAAGTTGTACTCGCATTTTAGAGCATAATAAATTCAAGTTTATCTGATGTTTCTTAGTTCGTGCAACATTCTCAAACTTTAAATACAAATATTTACACGTTTGTCAAAAAACACGTGAACCAAATTTTTGATGGATCATGCATGCCTTTTTGAAAGTGTCATACAACCTCCGATGCAAAATAGTGAATTGTTTGTCATATAAAGAAAATTTTATTCACATTGAGTGTGTTATCATTTAAGGAATGCACCGGTTTGATTTTAAGAAAAGCTCTTTAGTTTGTTACAGGTGAAGCTGTAGAGTCCAAAAGTAAGGTATATAAATATAAGGCTAGGAAATGTCATTTACGAAAATATTATTGTCAAGTAAAAATTGATCATTACTATCATAAACTGGAGCACAGGTTCAAGCTATTTTGAAGAACAATGTATGCAAAATCCATAGGCGCAATGGCTAGGCTTGCTCATCGCAACTTGTGGGTTTGACTTCAGAAGATTCCCAATCATTTCCTCAAGTAGCTGATGATATTTTTGAGGATGGAGTAAGTAGTGACCGAAGCCCTGCATAAAAATACTCCTCATTCTTAAAAATTCTCACATCTTTAGAAAATATTAAAAAAGTATAAGGAAATACAACCATTTTTTTTATGAGCTTAGATGTATCACTGACGAAGATTATACAAGAAAATTAATCAAAAGAGTTATGTGCATAATCCTTCAATTACACCAAGTTTACATTGTGATGATTTTGAAGACTAGTAAAGAAAAAAAAAGAAATTAATGCTTGTAATTTCGCTTTGTTGCTACAAATTAAAAAATATGCTTAGAAACAAATAACATTTATCTTAAATCCATCATTTGGTTGAATGGAGTTAGAGATCAATCTTGTATTTTGCACTCTAGAAAGCTTCACTCAGCCCCCAAAAAATAGAATTACATTATGTTAACTGAAGAGATATAATAAAGCACTGGCTGATGAATTTTCATTGATATAATATCTTCATAAATTTTATAGTACTACAATACTAAAATAAGGCAGCAGAACAAAGCCAAAAAAGTATATTGTATAAATAAAAAGCACTAGCTTTTAAATGTAAAGTGATATTGATACAATATTTAATGATAAAATAACATAACAAAGTTATAAAAGCACGTTATACAAATACTAATAATTATAAATGGGAACGAAGAAATAAAGCACCTCAATATGAACAAAAGAATGAGCCGAGGGTTCACCAGTCAATCTGGTTTGGCTCAATACCTGTCATTTACCCTAAATTAGAATAGAAGCAGAAGAATAATAACAACAATGGGAAAACAATTCAGATGAAAGCTAAATGTTGCCTTAAATAGTTGTTTCTCTTCCACCTAATTAACCAACATCCTTTTCTATCTACTTGGTTGAAAACGTGTAAAATTAACAAAAAATAGTACATGAATTTTAGTATAAAATGCAAAATTCAGGCTACTCTGCAATTAGTTTAGAGAAAGGGCTCAATTAAATTTGCTTTGTAGATTAGGGTTGTGGATATCTTTGTTATATGCTAATATCTTACTTTTGGCTTTATAATTGGATTGAGCTCGTCTTGTTCTCTAAGCATATCAGCCATATTACAACATGATACACAAGCTCATTTGTTAAACAAGTCAGATATGATTAGCACCCACGTGTTCAGGTTGGTAACACTCAACATCATACAATGAAAAGCAAATTTTTTTCAAAAATAAAATAAAATAAAACATATTGAAAGAACGATGTGTAACCTCCCTATGTAAGACACTATTAGAAGCCTGTCATCACTTGTTTTTCCTACTATGCTTACTGAATATAACTGTTAACTATCCTTCACTAATAGAGACAACAACATACCATAGAATTATGAGGGGTACTAAAACGTTTTGTTTGATCAAGAAATCCATTCAAAAAAATTTCAAAGATTAAGAGAATGTCCAATGATCGAAGATAGAGCATTTGATATCAATAATTACAACAAGAAAAGTTCTACATGAAGCAAATTATGGAGGATTGAAATTAATAATTCATACAATGAAACTACAGGATAAAGTAATTGTATATGAACTTTCAATATTTATGTCCAACTAGAAGTATCAATTTTATTTCATACTATAAAGATTAAATATAGAGTTAATTTTTTTTTGTTAAGACAATTAAAGAAAATAATTAAAGTAGAGAGAACTCTCATATATTGTTTACAAGTATATAATTGAGTACAATATAAATTGAATTAATATTCATTAACAAAACGGTGTTAAAGGTATGTTGATCTCATTGAAGCCATAACATGAATCATTAATAAGTGTTACACATACTCGTGCAAAGACAAAAGATAATTACTAGAAAAACAAGTTATCAAAAACAAAAAATGGAGATCATAGATATATTTCTAGGGAATACATTCTAATGAGATCCAGTAATGCATCCTTGAGTTTTCTAGGACATTACATTCTTTTAATTTTGAAATAGTCCTCATTAAATAAACGTTCTTAAAGAGACATGCATTATAATGTCAATAAATTTATGATAACAACCAAACCAAACTATTTGATGCAAAGATGAATAGTATCTTTAATCTATTAATGTCGTCATCTTTCTCTCGATATTGATACTAGCATGGTTTAAATATCATTCAAGTATTCTAAAGCAAATTAATTAGAAATAAGTAACAATATTTACTTCTATTATTTAACTTTTATAAGCATTTCAAATCAGACAACAAATATCTACTGCTTCCCTACTATACAACCCACTGCTTCCCATTCCCAGCCATGCCGCCATCTTACCCAGCCATAAACAATCACCACCACTCCTGAATCAACCCCATAATAAGCGTTTGTGTGTGTCGTGTCAGTTTTTTTTTTTTCAATTTTTGTGTTGCTCATAGTGCTTTGGTTATTGTCATTTGTTTTAACTTTAGAATCAACAATCATTTCGATAAATTATTTAGCAATAAAATGTATCAAAATTGAAATATGATTAATGTAAGATTGCTTTCAATTACAGGAGCATTAGTTGTCACTTACATTTAGCCGAAGTTTCAGAAAATTAATATTCGATGACATTATCAAGTATAGATGTCTAACTACCCCAAAAAAAAGCAAAAATAAACAAAAAAAATTAGAATGCATAAACAACATAGTGAATATAGAAAGCGAAAAAACTCAACATTGAGATAAAAATTTTGAGAAACATGGCTTCCAAGTCATTTAAATTGCATAAAATTCAGTTGTTTGCATGACACAAATAATCAAATGAAACAATTTTTAGACATTTGTTCCTCTAGTTTATAACAAACTTTGACTGAGTACAATCTAATAAGAGGTTTATTTTTAATTTTTGAACTGAGGAAATTTGGGGTTGGATGGTAGCCCCAATTTGAGTAGGATTATTTATATCGCTATGAATTTATTTTGAGATGGATAAAATAAATGAATTATTAAAAATATAACAGTAATTGTAATAAAAAGCATTCTAGTCATTTGGGTTTGATCGGCTTATAATTTTTTTTAATATTTAGCAAAGAAATTAATTGTGAACCACAAAATATTCAACAATTATTTATATATATTATCAGGAGCTACAGTACATAGTAAACATACCGTTTCAGAATATGGTAGTGCATATTTAAATGCTTTAATTGCTTCGGAAAAACTTTAGTTCTATATATCTTCCATAAGTAAACTTTTAGCAAATATACAAAGCAACTTAGGAGAGAAATTAAACGAAAGTTAGGTTATACTGCTCAAATAAGTAGCTACGATACAAGGCTATATGTGTTATTGTTGCGGAGAAAAAGAACGATTTGGTATGAGAAAACAGTAAAATAATAACAAACTCCCAAAGAACACGAAAAATTTTCTTACCCGACTACAAAGTCTAGCCATTTTTGTTCCCATGCTTGCTTCATATTGTTGTGTGACATTAGAGCAGTATTTTGATTGTGCTTTGATCAAGACACAAAAGGGGAGCCAATTCTTAAAAATGAAATGGAACAAGCATAATATAATCCACAAAGAATGAAAATGAAATATACTTATGAAATAGAAGGGAATCAACTTACAATCAAAGTTACTTGTGCACATATCAAAAACAATAATTAGAAAATAGAGTTGTAAATATGAACATACTTCTGCAAGTTCTTCAGATTCTTCAGATTCAACCTTATTTGCAAAATTGGTTTGTTCTCCTTAAGTATTTGATAATGAATATCCAATCTATATTTTAAAAAAGCTTCAAACGCTTAGACTTCCGACATTACATGTGACATTATTGTAGAACATAGATACCGCAAATTACCCCGGAAGGCAAGAAATACTCCAAACTTCCAACTCTTATGAATTTTAGGTGGTGGATTTGGGGAATGTGATTGACAAGTGTTGAATAGTATCGAAGTTTATACCTGCTCAACGAGAGCTATTCTTTTAATACACGTGTCTACTCCACCGTCATCTTCTCATATTCTTATTTTGTTGCGTCTGAATCTATTGAAATTCAAGTTTTATTATGACATTGTCGTTCATGTCATCTCAATTTTTATTATGCTGAAAAGTTGTACTCTCATCTTTTTATTAATAAAAATTCAAAGTTTTATTAGTATGAACCTGCTAATTGGCAAAGCATACTCAACATGTATATCCTCTGTCTCAGCACAAATTCTCACATCTTTTTATTTATCATCCAAAATGATATTTAGAGACAATCAAAAGCGTAAACCATTAAAAGTGAAAACCATCAATGCAGCCAGATAGTTTGTTTTCTTTGATGGTCATACTAGAACTAATTGGATATTCCTCAAGAAGTAAAAAATTGAAACTACACAAGTCTTTCAGTCCTTTTATGACATAATTTACACTCAGTCTCAATGCAAAATTCAAATCCTCAAAATTGATAATGCAAATGAATACTTTAATTAGATCTTTGGATCCTATCTTGCTAAAAATAGTATCATCCATGAGAATTCATGTGTTGAGACTCCACAATAAAATAAGATAGATGAGAGAAATAATATATATCTACTCCAGTTATCTAGGTCTATAATACTTTCTCACAATGTCATAAAACTTTTCTGGGGAGATGTAGTGCTTACAACCTCCTATCTTATTACTAGAATGCCAAGCATGGTCCTTGGTTTCAAAACCTCTCTCCATGTTTTGATAGAAACATACACTCTTTTATTCACATTTACCAACTAAACCGCCCAAAGCTTCATCCAAAATCCATCAAATATGTCTTTCCTGGCCATGCTTCTAACAAAAAGAAATATAAGCATTATTTTTCTATTACTAAAAAGACTACAATTCAATGAATGTTACATTCTTTGAAAAATAATCCTATTACCCCAAATCTGAAATTCAGGGAGAGAGTCTGGGTGAATATCAAATTTGGGATACTACTTTGGATACCCACACTGAATTAGAGTCACCACAAGCTATTCTACTTTCCTCTAATCATTCTGTCTTTTAAGTTCCATCACTTGAGGATATCTAATATGATATTGATAACAAGAAAATGCATAAGGAACTTCATATGTACACTAGGTGAAATAAATTCACCGAGCCAGATAAAAACCACATGATTGTTCACAACCAAACCATGTTCTCTTCAGGTAATTTCAATTAGATCTTCCAACATCCAACGGTCAATCTGTTGCTTGGACACCAGGATTATATTTAAGTAGAGGTGATGCACTTCTATCGATCATGTCAGCAAACGTAGTTGTAAGTAGTGGCCTTGGGTTGGGCAGAACATTATCATGAAGAAGAATATTTGCTTACGCCAATTTATATAGAGAAAAGTTTTTTTTAATTATAGCATAAATTTCATGTCAGTTTCTTTTATATCTAGTAACCCATTTTCTTCTCACATATTTACATCCTAAAAGCCTCATAGTTGACGATGTCTTCCATCAAGGATTTCTTTAGTATAAAATCAATCTCATGTATGATGATAGTCGACAAATGAAAAATTTTGAGAGAATTTAATTGAAAAAATAAACATGGTTGCATGGTCCCTGGCAAATATCAATAAACAAATTTATATAGCCAAATAAAAAACTAAAAAAGATCTTTTTGTATGACAAGTTCACTAAATGCTAAAAATCTTTAAATCAAACAAATCAATAGTCTATTAAAAAATAGTTTTCCAATGACACTACTAGGTGCATAACTTTGCATTGCAAGAAAATCAAGGGAAATAATACAAAGATCAATTAGTTATGAAAACACAATAAGTTTTTGGATAATCTTACTTATGCAGTCGTTCATTAAAATATTTCCAACAAACACCATATGGCACAATCTAATTAATCTATGATTATCATATCAAATATCTTGCAATCAAGAACCTAGTTGCATTAAATATGCATGTTTCCCCATTTTTCACAGGACAAATGGAAAGCCCATGAAAGAGTTCATCCATAGCTACCGAGTATATAGGTTCATTTAAATTTATAATAAATACCTCATCAGTATTAAGAACTTTGAAATTTAAAACTAACAAGAGGCTTGATGCTACTCTCACACATAAAATGCACATGAAATTTTGTCTATCTTGATCTAATTCTATGATAAAATGAAACGTCTTAATTTACAAAACTTAAGACTGACATTATTTTGGTTAAAAATAATGCATATAAATTCAGGATGCATTAAAAGAAAAACATTTTGAAAAATACAAAACAAAAATAAAAATTTTAAAAGAAGGCTGCCACTACACCAAAAATCATCATAGCTACCTTTATCCTAACTAATTGAAGTTGATTTTTTGAATCAAAATTAATCATTCATTTGCACTAAAGTATAGCAAGAGAAGTAAGCTTCTGGACAACTTTTATCCACATTATCGTGGGTTTAACCCTTTTCCCTTATCTTTCAACACTAATTTTATTTAACTAATAGATGAATTTTCTACTATAAATTATACATGTTCAAACCATCGAAAGTCTATTTTTCAATACCTTAGCTTCAATTGATGCTACTTCCACAACCTCTCTAATATAACTATTCCTCAATTTTTCCTTTATAATTTTGTCACGCAAATATTTTGAATTTCCTTTTTTTTGTTCTGTCAATCTCAACCAGTCAATCAACAACATTTGTACTAGCCAACACTATGATTCAATTAATCCAAATAATAATTGCAATTTATAAATTTTAATTTTAAATCTCCATGACATTATTTTAGTGTAATACTTTTGGGATATTTCTCCATTTTAATTACACATCGTTAACTATAGAAAATATTCTGCTATTTATATCTCACTCTATTACCAATTGAATCCTAAAGTTATTGTGTAAAAGTATCACTTTATCTTAGTTTAATACTTTTGAGTTATTAGGTAATATTTATCAATTTTCAAAACAATACTAATAGTATAGCTAGCAACAACAATAACCTTCTTTGCTCATTCCTCAACACACAAAGAAAATTGATCAAGCAATCTCTACCATCAATGTTAAATAGCATGTGTTTAATCATCTTAATTTTTTCAATAACAAGTATTAGAATTTTTGTTTTGACATTTCAATTTTCAGTCTTTATAATGTTAAATTATTTTCATATATTGAAACAATAAGTTCAAAATAAAAGCCTATGCAATTAATCAATGCAATAGGAATGATTTTCCCTCTTAAGGTAAATTATATGAATTTATCTCTTGAAAGATTTCAACATTATATTTCAAGAATTACGTGTATAGTGCATCAATTTCTTGGGAAGCTATAAACCTTTGAATGTCTTTACCTAGCTTTCTCGTGCTACTTTTTGATGAAGGTTATGCATGCTAACTGTCACAAAACTCTTCCTCGACATCATTTTGGCATAGAAAAGTCAATTTTTATCTCTAACAATGCTACAAACACAACTTGCTGTAAGGCTTTTACTTACATAACTAAGAATGTAAAATTTTCAATTGTTTCTCAATCAATGTTGATCATAATCTTTCATTAAAATATTTAATTATTCAAGCATTGTCATTTTACTCAATTTTAATCACAAATTATCAAATTATAAGAAATTTTCAACCATGATAGACCATGTAATTATATCATCACATTAAGAAGATTCATTTTAAGTAATTTAAGAAAATTTTAGTTTGGGAAAACTTAAAAATTTAACTTAGTATAATGTAATTAACTTAATTTCATTAATCAAATAATCATATTCTTGTTTTTTCAAAACAAAACTTAGAAAGAACGATAAAATGTTGAGAGTGTAGATGGGTGAATTTTATTTTGTTATACGTTAAGAGCCAATTGGAATTTTTTTTTTAGTTTTTTTGGCGATGGTGGATAAAGCAGTTGGTGGCTTCTGGTGAAGACAGAGGATGACAAAGACAGTCAGTGGTGAGCAACACCTAGTGGAGGTGATAATTTTTATAAAAATATTCAAAACACCAAAAAAATTATTTGTGGGTGTTATTAAAAATATGTATGTGTGTGTGTGTATGTAATTTTTGGTGTTTGTGGATAGTATGGTCAAATGTTATTGCTGGCTATGATTGCTCGGTTTAAATTTGTATCCACAAGCATTTCAGGTTTTATAGGTTATGTTTTGCTGTGTAGTGTGAATATTGGGTGTATCATTGTTTGCTTGAATGCTTTTGCTTGATGTTGGAGTTCTTGTGTCACTTTGGAGTGAGCAACAAAACAATAATTAGCTCAATCTTTTCCTTTACAAAACATCCTTTAAATGTTTACGGCATCTCATAGTAAAGTTTTCATCCTTCTCGATTCATGTTCTTAGATTAGGCAACATTACAAATCTTTGTCTTTTGCTTAGTGTATTTTGAAACTGGATGATAACGTTTGTGTTATACTCTCCTGGTATTTTATAATGAGATTGATGTAAAATTTTCACTACTAATTCTCTAGAAGATGAGAGCTTTATATACACAAAAGAAATTTAATTTGGTGCTCTTGTTCCTTTGAAAATTTCGTTATATCCAGTTTTTGCTTGCCATTTCAAAGTCTACAAAGGCTTCAGTGTATTTATATGAGTAACGATACAGGATTTTGTGCTTATAATTAACTTTAATTCTAATGTAATATGTAAACATAAAATTGTTTCATCCTCACAACAAGGAGTACGGTGATTTTAGTTTGTCATTTTTCTAGTTATCTACAGTTTTTGCGTACCCAAAATCATGTTACTGAATTTTGAAGCCTGATTTTAATAGCCTTACTACTGTTTTTTCTTATAAGTGTATTGGAACTTTTTTGGAGATTACTGGAAAGTATTAAAGCATTCCACATGCTTTAAAATTACTGATATTTAAATTTCATTTTTAGGAAAGACTTTGAAAGACACAGAATACAAACTAAATGAAAACCGAGTGTCTGTCATCTTTTATATAGTTGTTTACTCACATATTCAAATTGAATGAACTCTTTAAGGTTATGATCTATGGTGTAAATAGAATACACACATAAATATCTATATTCATTTGTCTCTTGATGCTTGGCGTTAGCTAAAATAATTTTGAAAAGGTTTGGTCAAATATGTGCTTTTTGGTTTGTTTGTAAATGTCACTATTGTCTTTATGCATCAAAGAATGAATTTCTAAGTTTTAGTTTCATTATCAAAATCTCACTTCTTATACCTTTATATAAAACTAATGATTTATGATTGTCGTTGAGCATAACATGTTGTTATGGCACCAAAACACTTGAGAACTTGTAAACAAATTTGGAGTTTCGACCTAACTTGGTTAATATCAAATAAAATGATGGAGCATGAATATTATTTTTTGCAAACTATTTTTTCTTTAAAAGTGCATAGCAAACTTGAGCAATTCATATCTATTGATTTATTACTGCCATGAAGCGAGGAAAAATATAGTTCATTCATAAAAAAAACTCATAAAATATTAAGACGCACTCATCAAAAGTCAGTGTGCATTCATCAAAGATTAATGAATAATTATTAAAGGCACCCAAGATGCACACATCAAAGGATAGAGTGCACAATTTAAATGTCAAAGTAATCTCATAAAACACCAAGCTACATCCATTAAAGACCGAGATTCGTCAAAGATTAAGACGCGCTTGTCAATGGCAAGGACGCATTCACCTGACAAAAATGCAGTTGCTAGAAATCATAGTAAATATGCACTCATCCCAATTTAAGTGTTTACTTGCCCAATAAAAGAGAACACTCGCTGCATTTTGCCAAGCCACTTTCCTAGTCAACAGAAGCTACTTGCCCATGCATGTACCAAACTAATGATTTCATCAAAAGGTCAGCATTCATCTTAGAAAGCTAGCAACCTTATCTATGTTATCAGTGACTCCTTGTCACCCGCCTAAGAAGTTGTCCATATGTATGCATCAATGTTCTAACTAATAGTTTTGTGTGCCTATAAAGCTATGCTTCTTATACCCGTATGTCTATAACTATCTTGTTATATATATATATATATATATATATGTATATTTGGAAAGAGCAACGGTGGCTCCCTACGCGTTAATTTCAAAAGAATGTACAGGAAAAGGGGGGGGAGGATCCCTGTCTGTGAAACCCAAAAAATACAAACGACACACCTCTAGGGGTTCGTCTCCCCACAGTACAACTCACACCAAAAGGAATCTCCAAAATACAGGTATACCTATAGAAAAAACAAAAGGCCAAAAAATAAGTATGCATGTGATCTTGTGTAGCTTGAGAAGTAACTTGAAAAGTAAAGTAGAAATCATGTACAAAGGTGTCTTCAGATTAGCAGAGTTCTCCAAAATCATCTCCACGGGCAGAGAAAAACCAGCAAAAAATGTGAGATCAAAACAGTAAACAGGAGTTAGGAACAAGGAAACAAAAAACTGAACTCGACCTGCAGCAAAATGAAAACCTGCCAAGCAAAATATAAAACCCGCAAGAGGAGAAATGTAGACCCCAGTCATCAAACCGAAGGCAGTTCCTCCTTAGAGCCAATAAGCAGAAATGATTAAAAATGGACATAAGGCAGATTTAAGCTTATCCCCAATGAGGAGTCTTGTAAGAGGAGCAGGGGGTGGATACCAACGTGACAGACCTCCCCTGCATGCTTGGCAAGCCAATTACCAGGGGAGTTTCCCTCTCTATGAATGAATTTCCGGTTTACCTCAAGATGCTTTTCAACCATAAAAATTAAAATACGTTTAAAAGTGCATAATATATCCCAAAGGGGAGGAGAGGTACCCAAAAGAATATCATAGAGCATTTTATAATCCATTTCCATCTCTAATTTATGAAAATTGAAAACATTAGCCACCATTAATGCCAAAAAAACCCCCCAGCATTCCGTTTCCAATGGATTATCAGCAACAACAGGGGAGGTGAAAAAACAGAGACACCTACCCTCAAAATCTCTAAATATTCCCCCAACCACAGCATAATCAAGATGCCAACAACCATCCACATTTAATTTAACATAACTCGGTGAGGGGGGATCCCACCTAATGAGCCGGGGGGGTCTTTAAAACCTGAACCTCAGTAGAACCAGCCCTTAAGACTTTATTGTAATAGGCAATCACATAAGCAACAGTCATAGGAGCAGTGGGGGGGAGAAGTGTGGTATTTAAAACTGTTTCTGGAGTTCCAAAGGAACCAAAGGACTAGTAAAGGAAGGGGAAACCCCTCCTTACAGATATCAAAATCTTTCCATTGCCATAAATATTTGCTTAAAGAGCCTCTATGCATCCAAGAAAAATTGAAATGTGCACCAAGCATATCCCATACTCTTAAAGAGAAAGCACATTCAAAGAAAATGTGTCTCATGTCTTCCTCCTCCATTTTGCACATATGACATCTCGAGGCCATTTTTAGGGCTTTTAACTTAAGAATATCATCAATAGGTATTAAAAAAGTGAGGTAGCGGCAAAGGAAAAAGGATATAGAGGGAGATAAAAGTTTATGCCAAATCTATTTTCCTCATAACTAATCACGATGTGAAAGTAAATTGCCATAAATAAGTTTGCAAACCGATTGAGAATTGTTTCTTTTCCACATGGGGAGATCCTTTTGTGTAGGTGTAATAGGAATAGTAAGAATATGTTTTGCATTTTGTTCCCCCACAATAAAACACAATTTGGAGAAATCTCATCCATCATGAGTAAAAAAATCAGAGACCAATAAGGAATTAGTATGAAGAGACTGTGAATAATCAGAGTTATGTGACAACCCCCATTTATCATTCCAGAAAGAAATATTACCATCGCCTATGTCCCAAAATACGAAATCATTAGCAGTGGTTCTAGCATTAACCACAGCTTTCCAAATACGAGAATCACCAACCTTCCACGAAACCAAGGATGAGTTTGAGCACAATATTTTTGATGCAAAAAGGAAGCACAAAGAGATGAGCCCAATCTGAATTTAAACCAAAGTTTGCAAATGTTTACTTCCACAGTATGTTTTAATGCCTTTAAAACCAAACCCTCCAGCCTTTTTAGGCTTACAAACTTTATGCCAAGTGCCCCAAATTTTCTTTGCACCATTCCCCACCCATAATAATTTATTAAAAAGCTTCTCCATTTCATTAATAACACTTTTTTTGGGATTGAACACTTGCAAAGCATATAGTGGAATACTCTGAAGAACACTAGAAAACAAAGAGATCCTGCCCCCAGTAGAAAGAAAAATATTTCTTCAATCATTAATTTTACGTTTGATTTTATTAATAACATCATCCATATGAATCTGTTTCCTCCTCCTTATCAAATTGACCCCAAGATATTTAAGAGAAAGAGAGGCATGATGAAAACCAGTATATGTAACTCCCCATTGAATAAGATGCTGCTTAACCTGCTTGCCAAAAAACACCTGACACTTGTCACAATTAAAGCGAAGTCCAGAGCAATTCTGAAAAATCCTGTAAAATCTCTATCACTTGTTTTATAGCGAGTTTAGATGCATTAGCAAAAAGAATGACGTCATCTACATAAGCAAGGTGTGAGACCATCATCTTAGCTTTGTGAGAGAATTATGCATGGGGATGTGAAAATTGAAAATGATTAAGCATCCTGGATAAATAGTCAAAATCTAAAATGAAAATAATAAGGAAAAGGGGGTCTCCATTCTTGAAATGATTATCATAATCTTAATAATAGTATTTATGTTACGACAATGTTTGATAGTAGCATGAAAGTACTCGATATTTCTGTCACCATTCTTGAAATGATTGTCATAAGCTTTCTGTCTAAGAAAATCCTCATCAATGGAGATTTCCTCTAAAAGAGTGTGATGAGCATCAGCTAACTTGGCCACAAGATCAGGAGTGTGAATCAACTGAGCTTCTAAAGAGTCAACCTCCTGTGGGCATTCAAAACCCTAGAGTGAACATTGTCAAAAGTATCAATGTTCCATCTCTTTAAATGAAAATCAACATTCTTATGAAGTTGCCACAAAATGAACCAAGGGTTACCACTCCATCTAGAGACCCAAGCCTGTTTAATCAAATCAATAAAAGTAGGATGAGAAGCCCAAACATTGAAAATTTTAAAATGATAACGAGAAGGTTTGGAATGAAAAGCCAAGCTAAGCAAAATGGGATTATGATCTGATGCAACATGATTAAGATGTTTGACATGAATAATGTTGTAGTAACCCAAAAACACTGAGTTTCCTAGAAATCTATCCAATCTTTGCATAAGAAAACCCCGTCGTAAAGGTCAGCATCCTCAATATGTTCACAGAAACGGTTGATAAAACTCGTGTCAACCTTAGCACCACCCCATCTCTTGGATGGCGACATAATCATATTTAAATCTCCACCGATGAACCAATTTTCAGTAATAGTAGCACCCATATGAGTAAGTTGCTGCCAAAGAAGAAGCTTATCTCTTAAAAGAGAGCTGGCATAAATAAAAGTAGTTCAACCAAAATAATTTTCCAACCGATAATGAATAAGAACGTATTGCACATTATCATCAATGATGCTGAGAGTGATATCTTTCCACCAAAAGAGCCAAATTTTGTTATTCACATTACAAAAATGCATGTAACCCTTGAATTTCTTAATGATATTCTCTTTATGGATTAAAACAATAGGTTCCAAAAGAACAAAAAATGTCAGGTTTATGGACCCTACATAAATGCTTTAAACTATTAAAGGAGTGAGGGTCCGCCACTCCTCTAATGTTTCACACCATAATATTAAACATTTTGTCCCAAGACACCCTCCCACCTAGCAAGCTTAGGGGGAAGGTGCAAGTGCTCACCCTCAGAATGATACGTAATATCAATATTATTTGCCTGTGTCATATTTGGAAGTTTAGATTTCCTTCTCCCTCTTTTCTTATTATATTTTTTAATTTGTCATTCATATTCTAATGCAAAGGCGGCCAAAGAGTATGGATCCGGTTGTGATGGAGTAACCACAGAAGTAGAAGGATGAGTAATTGTTTGTAGGGGATCAAGTTCCTCAAGTTGATTAAGTGAAACAGTAGGTAACTTAGTGGGATGTGGCTCGGGTTCCGGTTCAGATGTATAAATAGGTTCAACATTTTCATCAGTTCTAACAGGACGCACACAAGTTGCATCAACTGCTGCTTGCACAGGATGAGCCACACTAGTTGCCTCCAAATAGGGAGCAACCAGATCAACAGGACCCACGCAGGCATCAGCAGACTGAACAGCCGGTTCAGAGATGTTAGTTCGAAGAGCAGATTTCTGCTCAGCAGAGGCCACACGACCAGCAAAGAATTTCCTCAATTAAGGGTGCAAATGGAAACAATGATCAGAATCATGACCAAATATGCTACAATGCAAACAGTAGTGAAAATGTTTTTCAAGCAAAACCTACTGCCAATAACCAATATGACTAGATTCAATCCAAACCTCCTCCGGAGGAGGTAAGGTAACATCCCGCTCTATTAAAATTCTATACTTGTTGAATTAAAGGTAGGGGCATCAAGCATTAAAGGTTTACCATACATGGCAGCTATAGAAAACAAAATTTCGTGATTGAACAAATGCACCTTTAGACCTGGAAGTCTAAGCCAAACAGGAATAGTAGGAAGCTCGGTCTTAGGGTCAAACTCTGTAGTCCATTTAAAGACCTTCATCCAAACATCACTAAAATGAACAGTTCTACATGCAAAAAGCTTAGCATATTCATCCTCGTTAGAGAGTTGGATCAGAATATGTTGGTTGTCCAGAGCTCCAATCTTCCAACCTCCCAATAATTTCAAAAGATCAAAGTTCTTCATCAAAAAATCATATTTGGGAAGCCAATAAAAGAACCTACCAACAAGATGGAAACGACAAGCAGAGGCGAGAATAGAGTTTTCAGAATTGGAGAGAAAAACACACACTTCCCCCCCTTACGTCCCTGAGATTTAATGAAACTGTATTCCCCACCGAGAACAAGTGATTCGTGAAAAGAAGATGAAAAAGCAAACTTCGGAGGAGACTCGGAGGAAGAAACCCCCACAGTGACCCCATCATACATCTTTGTCATAACCGTAGAGAAAAAGAGAAGTCGAGAGAAGAAACCGAGAGCGAGGGAGAAGCCAAAACCATAAAGTAGGAAAGATCTCACCAGAGAAAGACCGTCGAGAAGGAGACCACGTTGTCAGCATCACCGAATCGCCGCGCGATCGCCATTAGCTCCAAACCCTAACAGAGCGCCCGCATCGTCCATTATTATTATTATTATTAATATATATATATATATATATATATATATATATATATATATATATATATATATATATATATATATATATCTTTGAAGGTCAAAGTGTGTCTTATCATATTAAAATCAAAACCCCTATAAATAATAGGTCAAATAACAATTTTTGGGGGAAAGAAAGCCAATGCAAGAATTTCATGTTGGCAATAAAATACTCAAAGTTTGTCTCTCTAGGCTTTTGTCTCTCTATTTTTTGCTCTGTCGGAACCCTGTAAGTCTTATAGTAAGTGACATCAACATTGAAGATCAGGATCCAATATAATTCATTTGTATAATATTAGTAAGAATCACTAAGGAGTTATAGACAAAAGCAATCCTGCGAAAAGAAATTCATAATTGTAAGATGGATATAGGAATATCGATCATTTCCTAATTTCTCTTTATCTTTTGAATTTAGATTTAATGGTTTAACTAGATTCTAATGGTATATCAATAAAAATTCCAACATAAAAATGTGCACACATCTTCAACTTCCCAGGTGTTTTGTAATCTATCCAAACTCCGGATAGAAATATTCTAGTAGTTAAATCAATAATTTCGTAGTTAAAACAGTCATTTCAAATATTAATAATCATTGGACAAATAATCAAATGAAACCAAAAAAATGACTAATAAACTATTTTCTTTCTTATCTAGCAAAACATATTCAAATTATAATCTGCTAATGAGTAACCCTTGCAATACAGTTTCAACTCAATCGATAAAAACAAATGAACAACAAAATTTCCTGTACAAAAAAAACAAAAAAACAAAAAACAAAAAAATCAATGAATAAATGCCATATATGTGCAAGAATGTCTTAGCATTCAAAAATAATTTGTGTATCTTACAAAAGAATTCCTCATAACGATGTTTCTAAATGTAATTTTCACATTCACGTGAGTTTCATTAAGGATAACAGCGCACACACATCATGGACATTATCATTTGGCATTCACAATATACAAGCACGAAGAAAATATGAAGAAATTAAAACATATATTGAATCGCCAAAACTGCTGACAAAAAGTTTATTTAAATGGACCTTCACAGATGAATCAACTATGCTAAAGTCCGGCTGAGAACTACGCGTCACCCAACTCAGAAATGAAACCAAATCTCGCAAAAAGGAAAAAATACATTTAATCCTTAAAAACAACAAAAGTTTATAGATCTAAAAAACCATTAATAAAAGAGACGTAGCATTAGATTCATCGGCGTCAAAGCAACGATCAATGAACAATACACCAAAAGCATCAGCGAAATGCAATATGACAATCGGAACAGAGCTAGGATGATAGTATTAAGCTGAAACAAGCGGGGGGGAATGGTATAATGGGCATTGTTAGCAATCAAAAACATAGGAACTTGGACGTCATCAGAGCATCGCGCTCGATCGGATGATGAAAAAGGAAGGGAAATACCAGCGGATTGCTTGCAGAGGAAGATTGGGAAAGTTCCTCCCGCCTAGGGCTTATTGTCTGGGTTTCAGAGGAGCATCTCGTGCAAATAATCTGATCGTTCCTCAAGCTCCAACCATCAGCTTTTCGCACCGCCCTCAGCAGTCTATGACACCGACCAAACCCCTCTAGAATGGAAAAAAGCGCGGGAGAAAAGCACGGAATATACCCCTCTATAAACCATTTAAAATATTTATTAATTTTATGCTTTTGATAAACCCCTCTACTTTTCGTATATGAAAACAATAAAATTAGCATATTAAAATATTTACATTAAAGCAATTATGTTATAAACTATTTAAACATACTCACTTAGTTTTTTACTAAATAGATTATAACAAGCATTAAGCATATAGTCATAAATTTTAAAAAATTAATTTTTGAACAACATTAAAAAATATGAGAAAAATATAAATCAACAGTAATTGCCGTGTGTGTATGTCTGTGTGCAAATTAATTCTGTAACTATTGTGATAGTCTCAATTATAGAATCGTCTTCTTTAATCCCTTCTCTAAATAATTTTGCAAAATATATAATTATTATATTATAACAATTAAAATGATTTTTGTAAAGATTTATTGAAAGTATCACTATATAGAGAGTTGTTACATTTTTTTAGATATTTGTGCAAATTTAATCATGTGCATGCACACACATTATGTACAAGTCTTTCAAATCAAAATCTTTTGATTAAAAACAGAAGTACTCAATAAATAAGTTAAGGTGACTCATATATAGTCCTTGTTTGATTTGAAAAGTCATATATCCCCACAAAATATAAAAATTTTCTAATTCTTTGAAGATTGATATTTATCGTATCTTTTAATCTTTAAATTTGCTCATTGCTTTCGATAGAAGTCATATTGATTTAAAAAAAAACGTCATAGGCCTTGTGAAAATTAGAAATAATAATAATAAAGTAATTTATTCATAACNAGCATCGCATTCGATCGGATGATGAGAAGGGAGGAGAAATACGAGCGGATTGCTTACAGCGGCTGGTTGGGAAAGTTCCTCCCGCCTAGGGTTTATTGTCTGGGTTTCAGAAGAGCATCTCGTGCGAATAATCTGATCGTTCCCCAAGCTCCAACCATCAGCTTTTCGCACCGCCCTCAGCAGTCTATGACACCGATTAGTGTTTGTAGAATGGAGAAAAGCGCGGGAGAAAAGCGCGGGAGAAAAGCGCGGGAGAAAAGCGCCGAATATACCCCTAGATAAACCATTTAAAATATTTATTAATTTTATGCTTTTGATAGCCCCTCTACTTTTCGTATATGAAAACAATAAAATTAGCATATTAAAATATTTACATTAAAGCAATTATGTTATAAACTAATTAAACAGACTTACTTAGTTTTTTACTAAATAGATTATAACAAACATTAAGCATATAGTCATAAATTTAAAAAAATTAGTTTTTGAACAACATTGAAAAATATGAGAAAAATGTAAACCAACAGTAATTGTCGTGTGTGTGTGACTGTGTGCAAATTAATTCTATAACTATTGTGAGAGTCTCAATTATAAAATCGTCTTCTTTAATCCCTTCTCTAAATAATTTTGCAAAATATATAATTATTATATTGTAACAATTAAAATGATTTTTGTAAAGATTTATTCAAAGTATCACTATATACTGAGAGTTGTTTCATTTTTTTAGATATTTGTGCAAATTTAATCAGTGCATGCGCATACATTATGTACAAGTCTTTCAAATCAAAATCTTTTGATTAAGAACAGAAGCGCTCAATAAATAAGTTAAGGTGACTCATATAGAGGCTTTGTTTGATTTTAAAAGTAATATATCCCCAAAAAATATAAAAATTCTCATTCTTTGAAGAATGATATTTATGATATCTTTTAATCTTTAAATTTGCTCATTGCTTTCAATAGAAGTCATATTGATTTTTTTAAAAAAAATGTCATAGGCCTTGTGAAAATTAGAAATCATAATAATAAAGTAATTTATCCATAACCATTTTTCTTATGAAATAAAATGTTCTCTTTATTATATCCTCATTTATTTTTGATAAAAAAGTATGTACATGCCACATACAATAAAAATTTATGAAGTAAGCATTCAACTCGAAAAGTATATATGGGTTTTGACCTGTATATCACAGAAAATTTTCATTTTTTTGTGTGTAACACACACTAGATTATTTATCTCATGACATTTTGAACTATATTTTATGCAATCTCAAAGTATTGATTTTTTTCACTAAACTAAAATAAATTTTTGACATTCAGAAAATATATATATATTATAAGTTGATGCTAGTAGTGTTGGATGTTTCTACAAGCTCATCATAACATGTGTCATTTTTTACAACCCTAATCATTCCTCTCTCTGCTCCCAAACAAAGGGGAGTTGTTTATTTAAGAAAAAAATGTTGTAGTCGTTAATGCAAAAACATTATATCAATTAAAAAAAAAATTATTTTTGATGTTGGTGGCTTTTACATGGGAACTACAATTACTTTGTGTGCTATAACTTGTAGTGCTCATGTACTGAGTAATATGTTGCAATGTTAGAAAAGCTTGTTGAACGAGATAAAAGGTTCAGAAGAAACTTGATTTTGATGTGATAACAAAATAGCTGGAGCTATATTAGCTTAATTCCATTAGGTTTAAGGTTCAAGTTAAATAATGTGTTAGATTATGAGCAGTCATTGACATAGAAAATTATATCATATTTTTTTTGTTTATAAGGAAAGTTTTTTTGTTTTGTTTTGTTTTGTATTAAAGCACTAGTACTAAGTAATATTTTATAATGTTCCATTCTATTAAGTTTTGAAATGTGATCTCAGTCTCTTTATTCCATCATGGATTCACTACGATCTTCTGCATTTCTTCCCTTCGAATAACGAAACTAACATTTTTTGTGCAAAAAGAAGAGATTAAGCTTTTAAAATTATAACATCAATTAGTGAATTGATTACAATGAATGATATGGATGTAAATGTTGTAACTTTTCACCTTATCAGAGTAAGTACAACCATGATTAAAAATAGTATGCATCAAAACAATACTCATGTTGATACAAGCTTGTCAGTATATCCTATATATCCAACAAGCTTGCATTAACATACCACCAAACTTTTTATATATTTGCATATCTAACATCCAAACTTTACTTTTTGACATTTATACCTGCACTGAGTCTTTCAAATCACAAAAATATGCCACTAATAATTTAACTTTTAAAAAGTGGAATACACCTTTTCAAGCGTAGGTGAGATGACATGTATGAATTTAATAAAATTATTTTAAATTATCGTCTTCATTGAAAATTTTTAAATGTCTTTTTGTGCGAGATGAATGGAGATGCTAATTCAAGAATAATTATTTAATTATAACATGACCTATGTGTTCTTCAAGTCTATTCTATTATGTTTGGATTGGTAGCATATATTTTACTTTGATGACAGATACATATGATAACAACTTTATGAAGATCTGTATCATAATTTATATATTTATATTTGATTATGAGATGTTGCCAAATTTGTACTTTGTTTTGTTAAACATATTGTATATTTATATAGATATGAATAAAATT
>NEWO01001176.1:119140-137744 GCA_003013225.1 Phalaenopsis aphrodite
TATTGTGACGGCTCTGTGGTGGTATCAGATTGGTACTTTTGGAGTGTTATTTTGGTGTTATTGTAATATTATTGTGGTGTTTTCGATATATTGTTTTGGTTGTATTGTGGTGTTATTGCTGCATTATTGTGATACTATTCAGTTTTTATTGAGGTAGTATTGTGGTGTTATTATGGTTTTAAAATAACATTGTGGCGGTTCTATGGTTGTATTTGACTGGTGTTATTATAGTGTTTTTGTGATATTATTGTGGCATTATTAAGGTGTTAGTGTAGTGTTATTATGATGTTATTATGGTACTATTGTGGAATTTTGTGGTTTTATTTATTTGTTATTATTATATTATTTAGGTGTTAGAATAATATTGTGGCGGTTCAATTGTGGAATTCGACTGATGTTGTTATGGGGTTATTGTGTCATTATTGTGGTGATATTGAAGTCTTTTTTTTGGTGTTGTGGAGTTATATGAGTGGTATTATGACGGCACCCCCTTTTATGGTACATGTGTGTGTCCATATAGAGACACAAATCTATGTAGAAAAGCGATCTAACACGCTACCATATATATCAAGCATGTAGTCATACCAAAAGCATAAAGCAAGAAAGATGTCTGGTTAGGGCAACTAATCTAGCAAAAAACAATATCCAGACATTAAAAAGACTACCTAGAACTAGTTCCTAGCCTAATACACAATCTAATGAAAAGTTTGATATCCTAGCATCTATGTGCATAGGGTAAAGTCTCTGACTATCGTATGACTTTGACAGGGTCACCACACCGACTCTGTCCTAAAGATCTAAAGGATCTAAAGAACGTCATAGGAGAGGGGTGAAATTTTAAAATAAGGGCCTCACATAAGGCATAACTTATATATATTTAAAAGTAGACGGATAATAGAATAACAATAAAACTATCCATTTTTTACTTTTAAAATAGCAGACATACGATACGGGTCCATGAAGCATATGTCGCACGTTATAACCCTTGTATCCTTAGTAGAGTTATACTTGTGTCAATCTCGATGACTTAACTCGCATTGCTTCCCAAGATCAACTGAACGAGCAATGCTCTTTAAGGCATCACGACTGACATAGTGTCACTCACTTAATGAGCAAGACCACCACTAAAGCGAATGAGCAAGCATACGGACAAGCAAGAAGCCCACATTGTGATTGTTCAACTGAAGTATGAACCGATCACAACGGGTGCCCAAGAAAGCAAAGGACACTTCATGCAAATAGATACATAGATGGTACATGCAACATGACACACACAAATGAGATGTACTAGTAAGAAAAGACTACCTTTGTGAGTGATTAATCCTATTCGGGGACCTAGGGCGCCATGAAAAAAAACAAACATCGGCTACAAATGAGTTTACATTGAGTAAAGGATACCTATGAAGAGGATTCACACCTTACCTGAGAGGCACTCACCAAGCACACATGCAAACATGCAAGATATGCAAAAAGTAGACATGAGAAGTGCACCAATGTGGTGAGGGTGTGTATGGTGTAAAGGTTGTGACTCAGAAAGGATGGTCATGCCATGGAGGAAGTGGATCAAAGGCTGGGTATGTTATGAAGACAATGACATGAAAGGGTGGGCATGATGTGAAGTCAGCGGCTTGATATATGGGTGCGTTAAGGAAGTGACCCGGTAGATGGGTTTGCCAAGGAAGTAGTGACTAAAGGATAGGCATGTGATGATGGCATCGACCAGACAGATAGGTATGCCGAGGAGGTAGTGGGCCAGAGATGGGCATGCCTTGAAGGAAACAACCCGACAGATGAGTGTGTGAGAGGACACTCAGAGTGCAACTCGGACATATGATGATGACCATGCAAGACATATGGAACCAGAAATGTTGTGCTCGATCATCTATGGTATATGACTCCATTGAGGAGATATACTTCTTGCCCCAATAATGAACAAACACCATTCAATATGTTGCAAAAGCATACAACATGTGAGTGGTCGGTTGACCGGGTCGTGATGGGCGGTCATACCAAAAAAAGCGGGTGGATCGATTCGTGGTAATAGATTCATCTTGAAATGTGGTGGTTGACTCAGAAAGACTGATCAAACCCAAAGGATAGGGTGATCGCCCCGGGGCTACTAATCGAACCCAGAGCGAGTGATCGACACATAACGGTCGATCAAACCTAAAAGATAGGGTGATCGACATGGGAAGGCCGATCAAACCCAAGATGGGTGATCAACACATGGAAATTGATCAATCCTAAAAGATAGGATCATCAGCCTGGGACTGCCGGTCAAACCTAAAAGAATATCGGTGACCGGCCTAGCCAATCGATCTGAAGTGCTCACATAGACATACATACAATGCAATAAATGACCACTTGCAAAAATGCTACAAAATGGTCTATGCGTATGTGATGCAACCCAAAATGCTCAATAATGTGTCAAACTTGACCTAACGACCTCATGTAGGTACCTAGCGTTGATGCACTTGAATTTGTAGCATGAATGTCTCCAGCTTTTGCGTTACAATGTGGAGGGCTTTCCCTTCTGATTTCTCATAGGGGAAGTCCTCCACAGTTTGTAAGGTAGACTAGCTACAAAGCTTTTTTCATCCTACGAACACCCACAATCTTGTGGAATGGGCTAGCTAAAATGCTTTTCCCATTCCTCGAGATAAGCGTCAAAGCCGTGGGAAATTGGAATTCCAAGCCAGACCTATGGCTCACAAGGGGGAATCACTCGACTCCAAATAAGATTGACCAATGCACAGGAATCCTAAGCTAGGGCTAGCTCTAGGAAATCAACGGTACAACACATAGGCGATGTGGCCATGCAAACTATCATCAGATGGTGTACTCACCCCAAGTGGGTGACCGAATCCATGTGCCTAGACTCAATTAACCCTATGACCAACTAGGAGTTGGAGAGTCTCACCATCATGACGGTTGCAGACACCTGTCTTCAAGTAGGAAGAAGCTCACTTATCAATAGGAGAGAAGCCCACATTTTGGGAACTCCAGCGGTGCTCCTGTGATACTCCGACAACCCTTCCCCAAGCTAGGAGGAAGCCGTCTTCCAGTGTAGGAGAGCGGACACCTTGCTCCAAGATTCTCCTCAAGAAAACCCTCTCACACCTCACAAAATGTGGAAGAAGATGAAGAAGATTAGGAGGAAGAAGAGGGAAGCCAACACCATTAGCCTTCTCCAAGAAACCCTCTTCAATGGCCTCTCCAAAGCCTCTCTAAGCTTTCCAAAAGCTCTTCCTCAAGAGCTTTCTCTCAAGCTCTCACACCCTGGCCGAAGAAGAAAAAGGAGAAGGAGGCGGAGAGGGAGAATGCAGAATCCCCCTCCTGGGCAATAATGAAGCTAGTAGAAAAATGAGAGTGGGCCTTAGGTTAAATTCCTCTTCCTCAATGAAATAACCAAAATGCCTCCTAATAAAGGCCTGGGATGCTTTTAGAGGAGAGAAAAAGTGGGATTAACCAACCACTTCTATAGTACCGATGTTATCCCTATGATTTTGATAGCTTAAGACGTCAAAATAAAGTTAGAATTCCCAAAAATTGAGACCTGGAAGGTTACCGGCGCCTAAGCACCCGGTCCTTAAGTACCTAGGCGCTAGTTACCTTTCCAGCTCTTGGGAAAGTGACTATTTTTAGACTATTTTGGGCGCCTAGTAGCCCGGTATTGGCGCCTAGAAGCTCAACAAGTGTCAAAATCAAGTTCTAGACCTCCGAAGGCTCGAACTTGATGATTTAAGAAGGAATTTCGGATGCATCAGCTCCCAGGATCGACGTCGGAGTGCCAGTCTAGCCTGAAACCTTGATGTTCACCATGAGAACCCGACGAAGGATTTTCTTGATTTAGATGCTATGAGAGACTTTGTATGAGTGAAATATAGCCCCATAACTTTGAAATGTAGTATTTAGTTGGTGAATCACTGGGAAAATCAGTGTCAACAATCATCCTAAGCCACAGCGCGAGTAGGGTGTCCCAAACCTTAATTTTCTCATAGCGTGTCTAGGACGATGTCATGGCTTCCTTTGGCTATGAGTGGTTCCACAAAGACGTATGGTAGCTTCTAAACATTCATTTAGACACCAAGCACGTCTCACGTCTAAATAACCCTTATGATGGGAGGTTCTCCCAGTTAAGGCTAAATCGCCGCCAGCCTTACCCCCTTACTCCAATCAAGTGCTTGAGAGTTGTAGGTGGGTGTCTTAACCACCAAATGCTACAGACAAACTGTTGACCACCCCGAGTCATGCAGATGGAGACCATACACTTGTTACATCAAAAACTGATACCAACAACCCTGATATCATTTGCGATAGCCCAAAATATCACCAATCGAGATATTGTTAACTTTGGCCTGATGGCCTCATAATTTGTTCCAATTAGTCTAATTTCATAAGAGTCACCCATCCTAAGAGTCATCCCATATGAGCATGCTTAACTTTGAAGTATATGTCAAAACTTCAACCATTACACCGAGAGGCACATTGAAGGGGCGTCACATGCAGTACAATGGTGTCAGCTGTTATCTCAATAGTTGCAACCAAAAGAACAAATTAATATTGCAAAAAAAATTAGTTTTATTGCTTAAAAAAGAGAGAACTAAATAACTAATTATAGAAGAGGACAATAAAAAATACTAAAAATGAACAAAAAAAATAGTATTTTATTTGAGGATGAAAAAGAAATTATGGAGTCATTTTGTGTGATTTATTATCAAAGTAACTAAATAATTAATATCATTTTATTGTTGAATAGTTTGTCAACGTTAAACTGAAAACACAAACAATCAATAGAGTGCAGCGAATTATTTTTCATTGACTGAAGATGGTAAGCGAAGATGGATAATATTTAACTAATTTATTTATTATGCTCGATGAAATTATTTAATTTAAGATTAAAATATTTGTAATTTTGATAAAACCTTTTGAATTTATCAATGAGAAGGGATTACATAAGAGAATGTCAATTTAAATAAGAATCTGAGTGTTCATAGCGATTATGTGTCATAAACACTTAAAAAAAAGATGAACACAAGAGTTTAGAGCTATTCAAATCTAATGTTTTCTGAAACCACCATTACAAATGACAATACAATGAAATTAACTTTGTTTGAGTTAGAAGGCTTGAAGAGGTGCATTCATTACTTCCAAACTGAGAAACTTTATGCAATAATTTTGAGTTTTTTTCACTTTAAAAAAGCTGACATATGATATGTAAAATTTCAAGTTATGATTTTTATACAAAATTTAATTCCAATAATAAAAATTTAATTATTATTACTATAGAGAATGACTATTCTTATGATGATTAACTTTTCAATGAGGAAGAACTTACTCAAGACTTTGAGAATTTAAGTAAGTATGTGAAAAAAAAGATGAATGCAAAGGCTTGGAGTTATTTAAATCTAATATTTTTGACACCGCCATTACAAAAGATAATAGCAATGAAAGTAACTTTGATAGAGTTATAAGACTTGAAGAGGTGCATTCATTACTATCGAAAATGAGAAAATGTATACAATAATTTCATTTGTATTTTTCACATTGAAAAAACTTATATATGATATATGATATATAAAATTTCAATTTATGATATTTATTCAAGTTTTAATTCTTATAATAGCATTAATTAATAATTTAATTATTATCAGTATAGTGAATGAATATTTTTTTGATGATTGAATGTTCTGAGAGAGATAAATGTAGTGAAAGATATTATTAGAAGACAATAGTGATGAAGAGAAAGAGAAAATTGGTCCTCGCCTCGAGACATAAAACATTGAATTTCACAAATTTTATCTTTACAGTTTAGAATATTATGCAAGATTTTGTCTCACATACATTACTTATTTAACCTTATAAATGCCCTTTTACACTTCTTTTTTTATTAAATATGATTCTTCGTTCTTAGTATTTTGAAAATAAAATTTGAACTTGTAAATTAAAATAAAATGTAAATTATTTTAATTTAAAAATGATTTGGAAACTCAAGCATTTCAAATTTAAGTTCTTAGGGTTTTAATTAAGATATGGATCTTGGAATATAGATACTCTCAATGTTAAATTAATGAAATTAGTTGATATTATGCTTCATAGAAATATTAATATCTTATGTATTCAAGAAACTAAGGATCTGTTTGGGGCAGCTGCAGCTTATTGAATAATCTCCTAATAAGCTGATTAAAAATAATCTGTTGATAAACTAGGTGCGGTGGCTATTACAAATTTTTATTTTTTTGGAAAAGTCAGACCGCTGCTAGAAAGCTGTCACCGCACCTAGATAAGTACGTTGTGAAAACGCAGTTTTTAGCATTTTGAAAACACATATGCTGTCAAACTGCAATTTACCCAAACAGACCAGATGCGTTTTCAAAACGCCACCAAATAAGCTGCCCCAAACGGACCCTAAATGAGTTGGAGAAACGGTTAAAGTGATTGATACCTTAAGTTTTAAACTTTGGTATTCTGGTAAGAATCACACTAGAAATGTTGTAAGTGTAATTATAGATAAGAGTTTAAAAGATAATGTAGTAAAAATTAATAGAGTTTGAGATAAAATTATATCCCTTAAGATTATCAATGATACTAAGATTTTTAATATTATAAGTGCTTATGCTACTCAAGTACGTTTAGATATAGGATCTAAAGATAAATTCTGGAATGACTTAGAAGACTTAATACAAATAATACCTCTTGAAGAAAGAATTTTTATATGAGGAGATTTAAATGGACATGTTGGTAGAGTGACAGAAGATTTCAAAAATATTCATGATAGCTACGGTTTTAGAGTGGCTAATAAAGAAGGTAGATTTATTTTAGATTTTGTTTTAGCGTATGATTTTGTTATTACTAATACTTTATTCAAGAAAAGAGATGAGCTTATTATTACGTATAAAAATGGATCTAACAAAATACAAATTGATCTTTTTCTTATGAAAAGAAGAAATCATCGAGATTGTAATGATTGTAAGATCATTCCAAGTGAGAAATTAAGTGACCAACATTGTTTATTAATTATATATTTTAAGATGAAGAGTTGTAAAACAATGAATACTAGAACTCATCATCATAGAATTAGATGAGAAAGCCCAATAGACACAAATAAAATTATTTTTATGAGTAAAATTTAAGATTTCAAAATTTGGGATGTTCATGAAGAAGCAAATGGTATGTGAGATAAAGTACAAACAATATTTAACAAGTAGCAAAATATATACTTGTAGAATCAAAAGAAAAAAGTTTTTATAAATAAAAATAGTTGATAGTGGAATAACAATGTGTTAGAAAATATAAAATATAAGAAGTTATGTTATAAAAATTGGTTTAAATGTAAAAACATTGAGAATTGGGAAAAAAATCAAACGGCCCAGCAAGGAGTCTAAAAGAAAAATCTGTGATGCTAAACATTCTGCTTTTAATGATCTTTATAATAGATTAGATACTAATGAGAGAGTAAAATATATGTATAAAATAGCCAAATAAATAGAAGAAAAATAAAGATTTAACTCAAGTAAAATGTTTAAAGATGAAAATTAAAAAAAAAGTATTTTTCTTAGAAAAAGATATTCAATGTAGGTGGGTGAGTTATTTTGATAAACTTTTTAATAAAGTTTCTAAAAATACGATCAACCTTAGTGATCTTAATATCGTTAATAATAATAAAATGTTTCATTTTTATCGTGACATTAGAAAAAAAGTTGGGGTGACTTTAAAGAAAACTAGGGGTGGAAAGTCTATAGGACCTGATGATATCCAAATTGAGGTGTGGAAATATTTAGGAGATTTGAGAGTTTCTTGGCTTACTAAACTCTTTAATATTATTTTAAAAACTAAAAAAGATTCCTGAGGAGTTGAGGAAGAGTATTTTGGTCCCCATTTTTAAGAATAAAGGGGATACACAAAACTGTGCAAATCATAGATGAATTAAGTTGATGTGTCACACTTTAAAATATGGGAGAGGGTAATTGAACATAGGTTAAGACATATTTCCCATAATCAATTTGGATTTATGTTGGGCAGGTTTAGTATGGAAGTTATACATTTATTAAGAGGTTTGCTGGAGAAGTTTAGAGATAATAAGAAGGATCTGCATTTGATTTTTATTGATTTAAAAAAAGACTTACGATAAGGTTCCAAGAGATATCATTTAAAGAATTTTTGAGAAGAAAGGTGTTGATATAAATTATATTCAAATCGTTAAGGATATGTAAACTAGAGTTGTTACCTGTGTTCGAACTGATGGATTGACCAAATATTTTCCTATTTTTGTTAGATTACATCAGGGATCGACTTTAAGCCCATATATTTTTGCTTTAGTTATGGATGGTCTTATTAGAAATTTACAAGAGGATGTACCTTGGTGTACGATTTTTGCTTATGATATCCTTCTCATGGATAAGATGAGAGAAAAAACCCAAGAAAAAACAAGAATTATGGAGGTCTACATGGGAGTCTAAAGGCCTTCATTTGAGTAGAACTAAAACTGAATACATGGAATGTAATTTTAGTGGTAATAGCTCTAGTGACAAAAGTGCAACTTTGAGTGATCAGATTATTAAAAGGTGGGAACAATTTAGATATCTTAGGTCATTTTTTCAAAGTGATGGTGATATATATGGGGATGTTAATAGTAGAATTCAAGTTGGTTGGTTGACGCGGAGGAATGCTTCGAGCATTTTGTGTGATAGAAAAATATCGCTCAGACTAAAGAAAAAATTTTATAAGACGGTGGTGAGACCTGCAATGCTCTATGGCGCTGAATGTTGGCCTTTAAAAGAGAAGCATAATACTAAGTTAAGTGTTGTCGAGATGATAATGAATAAGTAGATGAGTGACTTTACACTTAGAGACAAAATGGGAAATGAATATATCTGTGATAGGGTTAGTATAGCTCCTGTGACTGACAAAATTAGAGAAAAACATCTTAGATGGTTTGGTCGAGTTAAACGTCGACCATTTGATGATCCAATTAGGAGAGTAGATGTTTTAGATTCGACTTATGTTAGGAAAGACAAAGGTAGACCTAGGAAGACTTGAGCTTATTGTATAAAAAATGATCTTAATTTATTAGAACTAAATGAAGAAATGACACTAAATAGGAAGCAATGGAGAAAAATGATTCATGTAGCTAACTCCATGTAGTGGGATTAAGGTTGTGTTGTTGTTGTTGTTGTTGTTGTAGGTTTTAAAATATCAATGATCTAAACTTTTAATATTTTGGCTTTTAAGGTTTTAAAATTTTAAAGATGGGCTTTTAAAATTTGAGTCTTAGGGCTTGAAAATATTAAAATTTGGATTTTAAAATTTAAGCTCATAAACCTAAAAAAAATTAAAATTGAGCTTTTCATACTTAAGTTCAAAAGGTTCGAAAATAAATTTTAAATTGAGTTTTAGGATTTATGCTCCTAGAGATGAAAAATAATTTAAATATGAGACTTTATGAAACTATAAAATCCTGTCATTGGATTTGCAATACACTTTCAAACGAACATAAGACAGACCCTCTTAATGCCCGAAGATGTAACATTGCATGCACTCCAATCAGATAATATCCAAATAAAAGCTTATAGTTTCAAATGGTTGCAGTTTTTAAAGCCATTAAAAGCTTGATGGTTATTCCCAAGTCAAATGCAATGATCTGGAATATATGAAAATATTTTGAGCTTAATTTTTACTCTCTTGAATTATGTATGCATTAGAAGATTCATATAGATAGTAATCCTATACATGATTTCAAAATCTCTTGACCTAAATTACAAAATTCTAATTATAGTTTAACAGTTGCGCAAGCCTTCAAAGTCTCTAAATTCTTTTAATTTATTTAAAAATATGTAACATAAATGCATGCATGTGCTCCAAACAATGAATTAAATGCTGAAATACTAGGTTCGAGAATGTTGCATGGGCTAATCAAGTCTTCTTGTCTATAAGATAACGTTGTAAGCCCCACTGAACTAATCTGATCCTCCTAAAATTAAGGACTGGAGTTAACAAGTCTAATAATTTTGAAATAAACGCTCAAATCTTAAAATAAAAATTTACATGTTCAAATCACCTAGTCTGATCCTCCTCTTTTTAAGAACAGAAGTCAGCATAACTTGTACCCTAAAAAGTCTAAATTAACAAAATTAAATATCACTTCCAAATATAAATGTTCTAAATGCTTAAATCTCTTATGATAACTTGTTTGATAAAAGATTTTAATCGGAGGGTTCTATCTTACAATTATATCTTAAAGTCTATTTGAATTCCATTATTTCAATTATTGAACCAATCTTCTGTAAGAATGATAGAATCAATGGGGTTCGAAGGTAAAACAATTCCTCGATGATGACCGTGTTGACTAAAGATCTCAACCCGGGGCAGGGGGGTCAAATTATATATCAATTTCAAATCAAATTATCAAAACAATTAATTTGGACATTCAAATTAAAATTAAACACCTAAAAACTTAATGCAATTAAATAAAATCTTTCAAGATAAAATTATTCTCAAAATATTAAAAAAAACAAATTCCATCTACCCTCCACAACAATTTATCGAGTGATAAATTTCTAATTGACTTCAACTCATAAAGAGTGAACGTCATATTAATTATATCTTTATGTTCATAATTAAAGTAATTGCATGTCAGTAAGGACATGATTTAAGCCTTCTATCTGTGTGGTTCTGCCACCAAATAGAACCTCGAAGTAGCGGCTACGTCTAACATCCTCTAATCGAATGGTTGTCACAAAATAACATTATTATATTACGATCATAGTTGCAACACGTATATTTCTCAATGATTTTATATCATTGAGATGTGAACCATAACAGTGTAATTAATTGACCAATTTTCTGTTAGCTAAAACCAGCTTTAATTTCTCCCCTTGGACAAACAATCATCCTAGATCTAGAAGGAACCCTTGCATGACACAACCCATAATTGCTAGCAAAAATCCTTTAGTCAAGTTAGGTCGACTACATTCTTGTACTAGGTAGATCAAGGACCACGACGACCAGAGACAACAAAATCATGAGATCTTTGATCGGGTTTTGTCTTTATTTTCCCCACCAACTTTAAGCTTCAGGTGATATATTTCACAATTTAAAATATTATATCTTTGCTGTCATTGTATATTGAATATTTAAATTTTAAAGACTAGCCTCAATCAAAAGTGCTCTCCCGTTATCGGGAGGGATAATTAACCATACCAGCTTGCGCCTATAAAAAATGTCGAACACCAAATCAAAAACTCCTTACTGAATAAGAAAAAAAAAACATCTAGGAAGCATCTTATCTATAATCCAATATATCTTCTGAAAATTTGGCCCTCTAAAAGGCTCAACATGATTTGGCAATAGACAGAAAAAAAAGTATAAGTTCAATATATGATAGCACACTAAGTCCACTATTATCAATGATAATGTACAATGAGTGAAAATCTTTTGGAGCCTATCGCTTCTTCCTAGTCATCTATATAGTTCAAGAAATCCACACACATCACTTCTTCCTAGTCATTAATCTTATATTATTGAGCCTATCGCTTCATATCCCTTACCATCCCCCCTTAGCATTATCAGATTACTAATGATTGACATTTTGCTAATGAATTTCACCATAAATGTCCCTGCGCACCATCTTAAATGGTTCTCGAAACACATCACAATTAACTTTAAAAATTGAGCAAACAAATTTAAAGAACCTTCAACAATAAATTAAATAGTCAACATTCAAGCAAGCGCTTTATTACTAACTTGATTGCACCATTTACCACATGATGGTGGCAAGTCCCATAGTTATTAAGAACTTAATATAAAGCTCTAAAACTACTAAGATCATGCTTATTTCCCTAGAACACCAGATGATTGAGAAATGAAAAAATTCTCAGGATATGCTGATGTAAACTCATCATGATGGGCTGCAAAACTCTTGGATTTGCACCAAGATTAGAGCTATATAAGATATCCTGACTAGCACTAATCTTACCGCAAATTCAACGGCAATGAAGTTCATCATAGTACATTTTAGTATATCCTCACGTAAGTTTTGTTCATTGAGAAAAGAAAGATGAATCAGAAATAGAGCCATAGAATAGTTAAAGTCATTTTATTTACAGGAAATGGGAGGAGTTTCTTTACAGATTTCATTTGAGGAAATGAGAAGCTATGTACAATTGGAAGCATGACATGGCATCTTCTGTTCAGTTGCTTCCATCAAAGTACTTCGGATCTGCTGGAAAATGGAGCTCCACCCGAAGCTGACAGAAAAAAAAAATACATTGCTGAGAATAAAATATAGGGGCATTTACAGGCATACCACACAAATTTTGTCTATTTACACATTAACTCAGTTTCAAATTTACATGCATAAATTCAAACCTTTGATACAACAACAACAAGCCTTTATCCTGGCTACATGAATCTTTTTTTTTTTTTTTTCCATTGCATCTTATTGAGTGTCATATTTTCATTTAAATCTAATAAATTAAGATAGTTTTTAATACAATATGCCCAGATTTTTTAGGTCTATCTATAACATCTATTTTCTTAATAGGATCATCAAATGGTCTACATGTAATGTGACAAAACCATCTAAAAGTATGAATGTAAAACTTTCCAATAACAAAATCAGGAATATTTTTTTAAGACCTTCAATGATTAATAGATGATTGACCATGCCACAAAATGCTAGAATTTCGATTTGTTCCAGCACTAAAAAAAAAAAACAGAAGGACTCATACCTTGCCCTCATCTGCATCAGAATGGCGTTGAGGAAACACTGCTCTAATATCATTGTACAAATAGAAGTGACGCTCTCCCTCAACAGCTCCATTATTTCTCTTTGGCACCGAAAAGGGATCCGATTGACATCTTTGCACTGCTTTGCAACATTTCCTCGAAAAGGGGCATAGAAAACGAACATGTAGGGCATAACGCAGAGCACCAGAAGTAGGGCAATTATCATTTAGTTTTGTAGAGCTATGAATAGATTTCTGATAAGTTATATCCCCCTCTCCGTTCATAAAATAATTGGTGTTCATATTAGTTGTAAAACCATTAGGCTGTTCAGGGCTTTCCGAAGGTGAAAAGAACAGGGAATTAAGATCTGGTATAGTTGGAGATCTACTAGCTTTTTCCGAATGATGATCAGTAGTAACATGCACACAGCCTGCAAAATCAGTAGATGTGTGTTCAAAGCACCTAAAGTGAAATTTATTACTATCATGCGGCTGGCAATTTCATATTGTACCTTCAGTTTTGTTTGAGAGCACTGAGTTTTGACTTCTCATTCCTTTTAACAAATAGGAAACAGAAGAAGAAGATGATAGAGTAGTCTTCTGGCGCATGAACGTCTGTTCATTGAAGATTGACATGAAAAAAATGAGAAGAATATGCATTAAAATGATAGTGTTCCACTGATAAAACAGAGAAAAAAACAGTTTTCAAGCAATTTGACTCTGCATGCAACTTCAAGAAAGAGGATAGAAAGAAGTAGATGAACAGAAAAAATATTGGAAATAATTTTCAGCACATCCTTCCCTTTTACTCTGTTACTGCATGCAGTATAACCTCCAAGCTGCAATAGAAAAATGGCAATCATGCTGCTATGTAATGGCAACCTATTTAGCTTTAGTTATAACAAACCTTTCATACTTTCTTCTCATTCAGCCTTTCTCTTTGACAACTTTCAAAACTGTGTACTCTAGCCAAAATGTTTTCTTAAGTGGGGGATTGTGTGTGGCATTGTTGAGCTCATTTTAGATTTCCGAATATGTTCAAGGTAAGCATACTAGCTTCTGGTCCAATGCTTCCTGAGCAACTAGCTGCTAGGGCAATAATTGTTAAAAACAAAATTCGACATTGCACCTTTACTTCGAAATAATTTTTCCCAAGATGAGCAAGTTTTAGATTCATCCCATTGCTTTCCCCCTTTACTTTTTAGTTTCCCACCTATTTCCCTCTATTTATATGTATGTTTGCTAGAATTAGGGTTATGTTATGTGTGATTTCCCTTTTCAATTTCTATGTGGAGTCTTCTTTCCAATAGTGCAATTTTACAATGAACAACGAGAACAAATGACCTTCGTGTGGAGAATAGATGGATTATGGCTTTAATCATAAGATGATAGCTTTCAATTAAAAATTTTAGATTCCACAAATTTATTGAATTTTTCATATTTTTATTGGGATTGAGGTTTGCAATGATTTGCACTAGAATATAAGTCATTTTAACTATATTATCTTCTTTAGTTAAGATTTTCTATTATTGCAAGCATCGTCAGGGTATATGAACGTTTGAAGCATTGATATTTAAAATTGAGAGCTTAATTTTAAGGGTGAATCACTATGGTTGCGATATGCAATTGCCTTGCCCGTCATAGGAGTATTCGATTAAATTTTGTTACGGCAAACCATGTGAATTCTACCTGTTTGCTTGCAGATTATTTGAGTTCATGGATTTGCATAACTTAAGCTCCCTTAAATATTCATTACATTACAAACAATTTCGCTATGCCCAATGTAGCATATCAGATCTAAGCGGTTAGAACTTGTCTTCAAGTCTTAGAGATAAAATATCAAGTGTTTGCATTTTGTAAATTAATTTTTTCAGTAAAGGGCCTTGAAGGCTGATTGAAATTAATTTCAATTTAAAATTTGGATTAGATTTATTATTGAATATTGCCAACAAGCATCAATCTCATCAATTTCAATCACTACAAGGAGAAAAATCAAACATGAAACATATAATCAAAACAATATAAAGATGATGGTCTGCTCAGACGTGTGCATATATGTCAACTGAGTTTGAAAGATTTGAAAATAAGCATATCTTTTTCAAGTTGCACGGGAATTTTAGAGAATAATAAATTCAAGTTTATCTGATGTTTCTTAATTCGTGCAACATTCTCGAACTTTAAAATACAAGTATTAACACATTTGTAAAAAAAAAGTGAACAAAATCATTTTTAATAATTTGATGGATCATGCATGCCTTTTTGAAAGTACCATACAACCCCTGTTGCAAAACACTGAATTGTTTGTCATATAAAAAAATTTTATTCACATGAGTGTGTTGTCATTTAAGAAATGCACTGATTTCTTTCAACGATTGATGTGCAAGTCACTTAGAGTATAAGTACAACATATGACAATAGGTTAAATTCTTTTGTTTTAAAATCATTCGCATGAACACCACTACTTAAAATGTGTAATGACAGTCATTCACAAGTTTATTATCATTAAAACACGAGTTTTTCTAATGTATAAGTGCATACATTTTTGTTCGCTTGCATGTGTTGGTATGAAGATTAGTTGCATTGGCTAGGATTTTATTTTTTTAAGTGTTGAAGCACCATTGTTGACTTATATTTAACCCTAATTTTATTCGAGTGAACAACATATGGTACATTTCTACTTATTAAAAAAAGTGATATTAGTGCTATAGAGCAGATTCATACAATTACTTTAATTCACCATAAATTATAAGGTGTTGTCTAGCAACATAAGAGATTTCAATTATTAAGATTTAGTAAATCCCGTAAATCTAAACTTACTAAATCCTGAATGGGTTAAATCCGAAAAACTGTCTGACAACAGATTTACTAAATCCTGAAAATTCTATCACCATTTTCAATCCCATCCCCCGAAGTTAAATCCACCGGTTTGTGGGAATTAGTAAATTCAGGATTTACAACCAAAATCTGTAGAATCCATATTTAACAGCATTCAAAGATTTATTTTGTCCAAAATGACTGTCTGGCAGGACTCCACTTAAATCCCTCATAAATCCGCCTTAAATCCTGCATAAATCCGCCTGTAAATTTATAACAGACAACCCCTAAAAATTCAAGTGCAACAGAGTCCACAATTTATTTCTAGTTTTGATTTTTGTACCATGTTCTAGTTCTTCTTAAATCCTGCAACATAATTTTTGTCTTGTTGAGAGTTTAATAAATGTTGTTTACAAATTTCTTCTTTTCAATTCAATCATGTTATTATGTCTAAAAAATTATTTTAATTCTGTCATTTTTTCCAGTTTTGTCATGAGAAACTTTAGCAAACCTCCCGATATCTCGCCCTTGTGAGGCCCATCATTTGGGAGTCTAAGCCTAACTACTACGCTAAGAAAAATAGGTATAGGTGATTCATTAGGCACCACAGTCAAGTTTTCCACCTACCATGATATGAAATGCATATATGAGTCTTTATACCCTAAAAAATTTTCACAAATAGGATTTCCTAATTACATTAAAAAATGTATATAGGCGTTAACTTTTTTGAGGGGGCAAAACTTCTACCATTACGCCAAGTTGCATATTAGCCTTCTCCCGACCATACCAAAAAAGAGTGCAGATCACCTAAACGAGAAAATCATGTAAGAAATATAGATGTCCCCGTCATGTCGGAACAACAAGCTTGAAAACTTAAATTTTGTGGAGAGCAGCTTGCTTTGCATTATACCTTAAGTGAGCTTTCTAGGCGGTAAGACTACAAAATTGAATTACACTTCCTTTTTTCTTTTTCTTATTTTTAATTTAATTTAATTTTTTTTAGTTGGGGAAAGGGAGATGCGTGCGCTCACAAAGAGAGAGAGAGAGAGAGGTGGATTACGAGAGCAAGTGAGATTGAGAGAGATTGAGAGTAAGAGAATGAGTAATAGATAGTGACAAATGAAAGTGAAAGAGACAGAAAGAAGAGCAAGAGGTAGTGATGGTGGATAAGAAAGCAAGGGAGGGAGAGAGAGGGACAAATGAGGTGTCGAAATAGTAAGAAGGCGAAAGGAGTGATTTATCTTGAATCCCCCACATCTCACAAACTTCTCCTTTCTATTGACATCATTGCCTGCAAGCTCCCACGTAGCTTCCAAGTTTCCTTATCATAACAAGTTTTGGGGATTAGATAAGGGAGTGCGGAGTTAGCAGGAGCAAATTTGGGAGATGGAATGATAAAGATGGAGAAAGCATACATGTTCAGGTAAAATAGCTCGAGCAAGATGGAATCGGCATGAGGCTTGGGTATTTCACAGGCAGTCCCCTCACCACTGATAAAAAATCGTCAAATGCTTCAAAGCTCTTGTTAAGTCACTGGGTAGAGACCGAGTCTCTCGCATCCCGAATAGGTAACGACTCATCGGCACACATAACCCATGAAATAACCTAAATCATCTTGACGAGGGTATCCCAACATGTCAAAGCACGTCCGGGTCATAAGAACTGAGGGCAAATCATCGTATCCCAAATGGGTAATAGCTCATTGACTTCAGGCCATCAAGATGACATCGACAAAGTTAAGGAGTGACAAGGCTCAACAGGTGTAGTTAAAGGAAGGGAAGAGTAAATCCCTAAGAGTTAGAGGTAGCTGAGTCGAGAGAGACCCTTCATCCCAAGACACTAGGACCCTAAGTCTACCCAGTTATGAAAGTAATTGACCTAACACGACCAGAGATCCCTGGTCAGTAATTCGTGAATTGCGTTGTTCATGAGAGATCTCAGTAGTCCTAAGGTAAGAGGAACAAAACTTTATCCTATGACTATCGACTGGAGCTCCAAGTGGTGGGACCTATACCCGTCCGAGTGGCAAGCATGCCTCAGGAAAGAAGAGAAGTAGGGGTTCAGCTACAATGCAGGAAACACTCCCAACAAAAGGATTTACACCTCATCTAGGTTGGGGAGCTTTCTAACACCCTAGGCGCACTAAAAAATAAATTATAAAAAAATGTATGCTATACCAGTCAGGTTGGAGAAGCACGGAGTTTCTCATCGAGATATGCAATATGAATGCAGTTATCTAGAATGGTCCTTAATTATTATGGAAGCCCTATTAAATATGACTTGGGTTATTCCCATGAAACTCATTTAAAATCCGCTCGAAAGTCATGCAGGAAAGTAAAATTCAAATTTTAAAGTTCTAAAAATTTTAATCCTAAAATTTATTATCTTGAATGTTTTATTATGGTTGTGTAGAAAATTTAGGATTATAAGTCCTAATGAGACTATATTGCATTGTGATTCTCAGAAAAACCACATAAATGAATGGGGAAAATAATCTAAGCATGCAATAAGGCAGGAAATAAGCTAAAATTAAAATAATATGAAAAGGCCAAGGCGCTGGGTCAGCAACATTTCCTAGAAAGTAAAAAGGCAGCAGACTTTGCATATACATATGCGGTTCTAATTTTATACATAAATAACAAATGCATAATTAAGATACGGAACAATAGCATCACCTCCCGGTCCTTCGCCATGTGGTTCCCGCATCAAAGCATCTCTTAACTTGTGCCCATATCTTATTTTTGTTGTAGGACTCTCCTAAATTTTAAGAAAATACATAGGAAAAGAAAAGACCGGACATGCATAGAAAACAAGTTTTAGTGGGGAAAGCCATGCAACGTATAATGAGTCGTGCCAGGTTGGGGAGCTGAGCAGCATCTGCAAGAAAAGGGTTTGTGGAAATTATCACAGGCTACCCCTTATATGATATTTATGTGTCCATATAAATGCACGACTCATTGTAGAATAGCGCTCTAACACGCTACCATGCATATCAAGCATGCAGTCACACCAAAAGTATAAAGCAAGAAACATGCCTGGTTAGGGTAACCAATCTAGCAAAGTAC